>JAIFRP010000039.1:1343375-1354172 GCA_032403825.1 Odynerus spinipes | reverse complement strand
TCCTCCTCCTCCTCCTCCTCCTCCTCTTCATCCACCTTCTTCTCATCCTCCTTCGTCATACGCGTGTCTTTACCTGTATACGTGTACGTACGTACGTAGTACGTCGAGCGAAACGACGAAGCCCCGAAGTACTTCGAAACTTTTCGTGTCAGGTGGGTATGCACAGCACTCGAAGGTGCCTGCTAGAATTACGAGCGCTTTAATCCGTTCGCAGGGCCGACTAGAGCGTAGAATTCGCATCGGGCTAGATGATCAAAGCGCGTCGCGGGAGGTCGACGAGGAAACGAAAGGAAGAGGAGTTGAAAAGGAGAAGATGAAAACGTTGCATCGAAAGGGAGAGGGGAGGGTGGAGGGGAGGAGGTGCCAGGAAAGTGGAGAAAGGTGTATTATGTCGTTAATCGAACGTTTTTGAAAAGCACGCACCCGTGTCGCTTTTCGGATTCGCTTGTCGGACTTCTCAAAGGAGGAAACTTCTTCCTCGATTTTCTCTCCTTCTCTCTCCCCCCACCCCCCTCTATATTTCCTTAATGCTTTGATTTACTTCCTTCGTCAAAGTCGAGTCGCGCAAGAAATCGGAGAAATTTTTCACAAATTATTATTCATCTACCGTGAGGACGATCTTTGAGAGTCGCGCGCGCGCGCGCATTTCCGAGAATCCGAGTATTTCGTGAAGCTTCTAGGTATATGCGGCATCACGATGTGCTCTCTCCTATACGTACCCACCGAGGTTCGTACGTACGTACCTAGCGTTCCGCTTCTCCACGAGAAATGTCTCTGACAGATGGTCCACGTCCTAAGAAACGTCCGATCTACCTTTTACTCGATGTAACGTACGGCAGTGATTCATGCGATTCGTATTTCGCAGAATATTATTTTGCTCCGTTTTATGTATTTTTTACTCGGGCCATAAATCAACGCGGTAGTTATTAGTACCGCGATCCCGGATTTCCGATTTTGGGTTTTGACGAATCTCGAGGAGATTTACTGCCTATGATTTGTCGGCTGCGCAGTGTATCGCGGGGCGTTCGATGGGTCGATTACTTTTCGTCCGAACGTTCGTAACGTTATGGTGGAAGAAATTTTCGTCGATTCGATACGCGAGTTCGAAGAATTTGGCAGAATTTCGTGACGTAGGTATATCTATAAACCGATTCGCGATAGCGAGGAGCGAGAGAGGAAACGTAATGGTTTACCAAACTTTAGTCATAAAGCGAGTAGGAAAGCTTTCCAATAATCCGTATTATAGAGGTTAGCCGTATAACATTGGTTGATACAATGTCGTAACCGAAATTCCAGGTTTTAATAAGCCTTTCCATTACCTTCGGAATAGACCGTAAAAGGGCCTATAAAGTTTAACAGTCTCTTTCGTACGTGAGTTTTATAACGGTTCGAAGCTTAATATCGGAAACGCACGTTCCGATCGATACCAAAAAGAGGTTCGCGCGAGCTTTTGTCCTCCCCAAGCTACCGCCACTGGTGCATGGTTAGGACGCGAAATCAATAACCCATACCAGTCGATAAAAAAGTATACTTACGAGTGATTTTTTAAAACAGTCTCCACCATATTCGTTGCTACCGACCAAATAAAAACGGATCCGTCCGAAGAACCAGCGGCGATGTATTGGCCGTCGGGACTGAAAGCGACTCGCGTCCAATCGAAACCGACTTTGAAGCCGTCCGCGCTGCAAGGGGGAAGAAGAAGAAAAAAAAAACAAGGAGCAAACGTCAAAGAGAGAAACTCGGTAAATTGTCTGTCGAGGCAAATACCTCGATAAAATTTTCGCCGAGTAATTGCTCCCTGAATAGCGAGCGATCTAATTACGCGCGCAATTAGACTCACCTAAACGAACCGATAATTTTCTTCATTCGTAGATCGATAAGCTTCACGGTGTCGTCTCGCACGCAGCTCAGAAGATAGTTTGCATCTGCAAAGGGAAGAAGAGAAAGAGGCTTACTTTTAATTTACGTTTTTGCGCGAGCGCTCGTGATCGACAAAGACTGCTATGGTAACTGGCGATATTTATTAATTATAAATCCGAGTCAAAGACCTCGTTTAAGCATGTTCGCGAAGGATAAACAGTTTGAAGGCAACTCGAAGGGAACATTCCGTGTAATCCCGTTTTACGACGTATAAATCTTCGGTGGTTGCGTTTGAAAACGTTTCGCCGTGAAACCGGTGAGTATATTCTTCTACGGACGGGACATTATACTTTAATGGGAGTATACATAATGTATTACGACGAATGATAAAGGAAAAGCATTAGAGCGATACGATGTAATCGAGCAGAATTTTAGAGTCGTTGCAATACCGTTTCATTCGGCTTCTATCCCTCGTATTACCGAGATTAATGAAATGCGGGAGTACAATATATGTCTCTCGGAAGAGCTCTTCAATCAACGCAGTGAATTCGCAGTTAAAATCGGTGCTTTGGGATACCGTCGAAAAGCGAGGCAATATTTCTGCGTGCACGCGCGAGCGCGAACGTTCGCGCGTTCCGTTATAACGCTTTAGCGTTACCGAAAAATTTCGTTCTTCGCGAGACGCGACATTTTGTCTCGCGTGGAATATTGATATTCTCCGGAATTGAAAATGCTGGCTCATTGAAACGCGGCCGTTTCCATTAAGGAAACGCTTCGTGCCGTGGAATCGCACTTACCACGGGACAAATCCAACGACGTAACCTTCCCTTCGAGGAGGAGATCGTTCGAGCTGGATTCCGCTCGAGTGTCCCAAAATCTTATCTTCTGATCGAAGTGACCGCTGATTATCGTCGATCCGGCGCCGTCCGACGTCACGAGGTCGTTGCAGCTCGAGCCAGCGAATTTCGTCTCTATACCTATTAAAGCAGAAGCGTTTCGTATGTGAGCGAATAGAAGTTAGTTGTTTCCGAATATATAGAGAAGAACGGTGAGATTCGAAGAGGAAAATATATCCGATACGCTAAACGTTCTCGGGAATCGGGATCGAGCTCATTCGTCCGGTTTATTACCGAACCGTGTGCTTTAAGAAAAGAGACGTTCGTGTCTTCTAACTTTAGCTCCTCCCGTACTCCCACGACAGTCGTTTTCATCGATCCCCACGGTGAAATAAGGAGGATTTCAAACTTAATTTACGTCGGGAAATGACATTCGCGTCGCCTCGTTTCCACGAAACCCTTGGAAATCGCGAATGCTGCACGGTAACGGCCGGCGTCAAGACTGCAAACCGGATAAATTACGGGTTTTCCGCTTACAAGCGACCTCCTCCGTATCAACCGAGCTCCCGTCGTCGTACTTCTCTTACCAACGATACCACGCGTCTTCTTACAATCACGAGCGTTACCGTTTCGACTCTTCTAGGTAGCTAATACTACTACTACCGCCGTCGCGTCGCGTCGTCGGCGACGCGACACCTTGGTATACCTTGCACGCTGAATCGAATCTAATTTATCGTCCAATCGATCGTCGCGTCTAATCTGCTTTTACGATGTGCCATAAGGTCGTTCCTTCGTCGAAAAAGATCACCGAGGATAAAGAAAAGCGAGCGTGGTATATCGTGCGTACCGATGGTACGCATTAACGATCGGCCCGTCGCCATACGAGGAATACATAAATTCATGTCACGCGAGGTGCGAGGCGTGAAATTCGAAAAAATTAATTCTCTCGCGTTTTAAATCCATTTATAAGAGCGAGACCGAACGTTCGATGTAATTTGCTCGAGTAAAGGCAACCTCGGCGCCCGTTTTTCCACGTTCGCGTGTTTCACGCTGGATTCTCGATAAAAGTGAAGGAATCCGACACCGCCGCGCTGCTGCTCTTTCTTTTTTCGTACGAGCCTTTTTTCGATTAGCACCGCTCTCTTCCGATTCCACACGCGGCGAGTTTCGCTTGTTGAAAATAAATACGCGCTAATTCGGCTTTGAGGGTAACGTGTGTCTATGAGCGTTCGGAAATAGCACTTCGCGTTTAGAGTTTTACGTGAAAATACGTTACAACGTCGAAACAACACACACGTACACACACGCGCGCGCGACGAGGAGACGGTGCGCGCGTACCTCTCCAACGGTAATAACATTTCTTTCACGAAGTATCCAACGCCCGTGGCGAGGGAATTACCGTCGTTTCGTTTCTCCCCCGATGAAATTTTTTACAGGAAAGGCACAACTTCGTTCCCCGTCGAAGCGTCGATATCGGCGAATTATCGGTGAGACGGGAAAGAGCGACGAGGCGATGTCTCGCGCGAAATGCTCGATAATGGACGTTAAAGATTAACGACATCGCGGACAACGAACGCGGACATCGTTTGGGAAACTTTCGACCCTCGGTGCATAATCCATCGCACATTCGACGCCGTCGACGAAGATCCCTCGCTCCGGTCGCTATTTCATCTATTGTTTGGAATAAGAACGTCGACTGGGACGGATTAGCAAAATGGCGGCGGACGGCAAGGGATAAGGATACAAGGAGCAAATTAATTTCGATACTCGCCTTCGAGCGAGTCCCTGAGATCTCGAGGCCACAGTCTCATATGCAAGAAACCATCGCACCATTTCCAGAAGGAGAAATACACGAAGGAGCCGGCGAGCTCTCTGAATGCAGCAGCTGTCGGATTTGCGGCGGTGGAAGCTCTTTCATAGACGTCAGTGTCAGTTTTCGCGGTAATCCATTAAGTTGAGGAGGTAGAGACGAGATAGAGAGATAGAGAGAGAGAGAGAGAGAGAGAAGGAGAACGGACGTCGGGTAAATCGGCGAACGATCGAGATGTTTCGAGTGAAATTTTCAAAATTGTACGCTCTCCTTACTTATTTTCATATCCATCGAAGGAACGCTCTTAGATATCTATCGTTTATCCGACGAGAATAGGCAAAACGAAGGCGGATCGACGGAAAGCCGAGAATTTCGCACCCGATGCGCGAACGCGATCACGCGTAAATCCACGTCGTGTATTTTGTGGTCGACGGAACAGACTTCACGACGTAGCTTCGGTAATTAATCGAGCCTCTCGTTCCCGCGTGGCACGGCTCTGTCCGGAAGGCGTGCCCCGTGCCACCGACGCCGTTCTCCGAAATTACATGCGACGGGCCGAAGGGCGGAAAATGCCGCGATAGAAAAGAGCCGATCCGCTTTAAGCTTCCTTTTTGTCTTAAAGCTCCCGAGCTAAACAATAATTCACGCTTAAACGCCCTTTCAGCGGCGCACTCCCATTGTCCGCTCCTTGCGTTCGGAGATTTATTCGAACGAAACTTTTGTACTTCCCTCTCTCTCTTTCTCTCTTTGCGTCCACTCCCGGCTCTACGGTCTCACCCACGCCTTCTTCTCGCTTCATTCTCTCTCTCTCTCTCTCTCTCTCTCTCTCTTTCTCTCTTTTCCGTACCTCCTAGGTCCTCTCGCCACACGATACTACCTACTAGCGCAGTTTTCGCTATTTCGCACAACGAAAGAATCGTGCCTCGTCCAAACGAACGCTACGTCTACTATATATCTACATACTTACGTAGGTACTAGCTCGAGGCTACATGGAAACAGGTGTTAGCGTTACTCGAAATTTAATGCGCGAACTAGTTGCATAATGACGCATTACAAAATTCGTAGAAATTGCGCGTGAAAAGTTTTCGACTTTACCTCTTTCGCGGTAGTTTCGAAACAGCTGCCGCGGGAAATGACGGAAGTCTTGTCTCGCGATTACTCGTGTCCGCTCGACGTCTATCGTACTTTCGCACGGTGACTTTTATGTTTGTTCACGGACGTTCAAATTTCCCGGCGACGACATCGTAAATCGCGCGTCATCGTTCTCGCAATTAAACTCGAAATTATCGACGGTAGAAAAAGTTATAATGAAAGGCACAAATGGGAAGAACGAACGCGTCCGGAAACGTTTGAAACAATTTCAATGACGTCCGCACCGAATCACCGTTCGACGGTTCGAAAGCGTTTCCCGAGCGATCCGATTCCAATTCGATCGTTATGATGCGAAATTTAGCATTAATTACTCCTGGCACGTGTTTCCGATTCGAACACGCTCCCTCTTTCTTTTTCCCTTTTTGTTACATGCCTTTATCGCGCTTTAATATATCGCTTTTAATAACGTCGATATCAGAGCGGGTCGATGTACCCATTTGTAAAATGGGAAATATTGTCGAAGCGTCTAACCGATTCGACGCATAATCGATCACGCTCGGGAGCGCTCGACCGATAGAATTAATTTCTCGGGATGCGTGGAAGTTTGACGTTGCACGAGCGTGGTAGTCGCGTCAGATGTAATTTAGGAGCACGGCCCTCGGGCGATCCTTTCGGGAGGGTAGTTTTGCCGAACGACATCCGTCGCTATCGTTCTCGTCCAGTCTACGGTTACCCATCCTTTGTCAATAGAATCGTGGACGCGATCCGATCGAGTTTCAGCGGTAACGCGTTCACCCTCGCGTAAATCGATATCTCGAAATGCGTTCTCCGAAGAACGACGGTTTCCCGAGATTAGTCGCTGACCTCGCTGCCGTCCGTTCGCAAATACCAAATGCGTTGTACTTTCCAATTCGATTTGCTTGCTTCTCTCCATAATTACTTTTCTTTCCTTAAGAATCTTCGACTTACATTTTTTGTCTTATTAAAAATAGTCGTTGCGAATTATTTACCTCGAATTACCTCTGTAATTCGTTCGAAACCAGTACAGCTGACTCGACCGCAGATATATATCAATGCGAACAAATGCACCAACTTTATTAACTTTTTCTGTTCACTTTGTACCTTTAAGCGTGATTTAATTAATTTATCATTTTTGTTCAACAACTCTGTATAATCTTGTCATCTGCAATTTTGTATAACAAACGGTTATTGTTATACCCATTTACAAACAGATAATCAAACAATTATCGTCGGACGGCTTATCTAGAAAGAAAAAACAGATCGCTCTTTGCATAATGTAAAAAGTCGAATGGGCGAAGTATTAAAATCCATCTCCATCTCTTCGACATCGCTCTCCTTCCTGTCTCGGAGTTTTTCTCATCTTCAACGAGCGAACTCGCGGCGCGTTTCCTAACGTCTTTCCTCGTTCTCTTTCGAGATAAAATCTACTCTCGGCACGTCTTGCCTTCGGAAGAACAATATAACTTCTTATATACATATATATTTCGTTATGTACCTACATATATATATGCGAGCGATGGTAGAATTCTTTTTGCCGCAATTCGTTATCGCGAACCACTTGTTGAGAGGGGATAATTTCCACGCGGAGAGGGTTCGTGCCAACTCCGTTTCTCTTCATTTTCATTATGCGCGTTCGCGTACGAGACGGACGACGATATATTATACATATTACTTTCTTTCGGGTCCCGGCATCTTCGAACGATCCGCCCACGGGAACTTTGCTTTTAAACGGATACGATAAGACAAATTTATCTGTAAAACGATTCGATGTCGCGGCGAGAAAGAAAACACACACATTCCCTCGGCTCTCTCGACGAATGCGTTAAAAATGTTCGTATTATATAACGACCGTTCGCTTTTAATACTTACATCGTTTTAATTGGAAAACTTTGGCGCGCATCCACACCACAGGGCGAACTATTTACAAGGACAATAGCCGCCGCGGCGATGCGATGGCGGCGGTTGTCCCTAACTCCGTAGCGGATTTTCAATTTACTACGAGGATCGGCCATTGTCTTTGAAGAATGGGGGAAAGGCGGGAGCCTTTAACGCCGCGAGGAAATTGTCAATTCATTTTTTATCACGAACGCCCCGCTTATCGCGATGGGCTGCCCGTTAAAAGCGTCGACGGATAAAGAGAGAATCGCCTTTAGGATATGAAGGAAAGCGCCAAGATCTTGGTATAAGAAGGAGGAAGCGAAGGGAAGGAAAAAGAGAAGAGGGAAAGGAAAGCTTCTGGGTTAGAAGGAAATCCGTTTTCTCGCGGATGGATCTTATCGAGTTAATTAACCTTACAAGAGCAAAAAAAGTGATCACCGGGGTAGCTCTTGATGGTAGGTACGAGAGGGTTCACGGGGAAGTGATTTTTATTCGATCCACGTCATTAAAGCGGCGACGTTCGTTGATGGTATACACCACGCGCATGCCGTGGTCCGTTATGGCCGTCATATTTCGCGTTCCAGTCCATTGTGCCGTCCGCGAGAGACGCGCGAGTGCATCTACATATGAATGACCGAGTAGATTCGATGTTTGTTTTATTACCTTCGAGCACTCGTAAGTGTATATGCGGCTCGCATTATGCAACTAATAGGAATAATATAGAAGATACGGTTATTACACTGGCCGTGCATTATTTTCCGTTTAGAGGCACGGATATGTGCTTCGTATCGCGATAGGTGCGTCCATCGTCTCGGGCGAATGGAATTTCAGTACGATCGCGGCCCACGTTATCGACATCGTTCAAAAATTATTTCTGCTAGTCGATTCGGATACTATCTACGTATAGACACACACACATAATATGTATATATAAATGATTATTCGGCGAAGATATAAATCGAAACCCCGTCGAATGGTTCGCTACGCGGTAAATAATCTCGTCCGCGTCTCTATCGTGGCAAACTGGATTATTCGAGAACGGGAAAATCGAAATGTTTGCCGTGAAACGGATTATTCCGACTCTTTGGCGCGGATTATTCGTACCGTATCGAGCAGTCTCGGGGAGATCGGATTATTCGATAAATGGGCGCATTTCGTAAGGGGAAATCGACCTAGACTCGGCCGTTCGTAGATAGAATCCGATCGACGATATCGTCTTCGTCGTAGTCGTCGTCATAGTCATGGAGAAAGCAACGTAGGCTCTCTCTTCAACTTACACGCTTTGTTACGCAGGTCCCAGATTTTTAGAGTGCGATCGTGACTGCCCGTAACTACTTTTGAGGGCTCGCCAAGAAACTTGGCTGCCATCACCTTTCCGCAGTGGCCCGTGAGCGTGTGCTGAAACAGAAATGATAAAAGCCCTTTTAGAGGAAACTCCGAGATAAGCGCGAAATAATATCGGCTTGAGCCTCTTTCATGGCTCCGCGCGCACGACGCTCCGACACGTTTCTATCGTCGGTACCAAGCGGTATGAATATGAACGCGCGCGTGATCGTTCCGCGAGTTAAATTCCCGCTCGTAACGCGTTTGCGAATAATTCGAAGGAAGCCGCGAAATCGATGACCGGTCGGAAGAGAGAGAGAGAGGGGGATGAGAGAAAGAGAGAAGGAAAGAAGGCGACCGGTTATACCTACGGTCGATACGGAATCGTCGTGGAAGAACTGCACCGTTGCCGGTGCGCTTTGTATTTGAAGTCTTTCTTTAAACTTTTGAAAGCGACTCGTTAGTTCGCGCACGGGCTTTCATAAGTTGGTTTTCCCCTTTCTACTTTGGACTTCAACTTGGTCGCAAGTATCGACGTGTTTGAAATGGGAAATGGACGTGGACTGCGCGACTCGCAAGCAAGACCGGCTTTTATAAGGAACGTTAGAAAGTCATTCTTCTAGGACGACGACGACGACGACGGAAGGGGAGCTTTCTTTTCGAAATTCTTTCTCCTCCACAACCTCACTCGAGGGTAAATACAACAGAGTCATATCGGAAGTTTCGCCGTTTCGAAATTACTTGACTTTTCGCGATCTCCCTGGTCCCTTTTGTTTTCAGCAGGCCAGTGGCGAAAGAATCGGCACGTATGCGCCCGTACACGTAGGTATAATACGTGTATAGAGTGCGCGGAAGCGGTCGTATAAACATCGAGGGGCTGTTTTACGAGGACGATCGATATCTCGATGACATATCGAATCGTCATCGCGACGCGCATGCATGAAATCGAACAGCGGCGTTCAACGTCGCGGTTGATATACGCGTCGTGATATTATCCCCACTCTTCGTGCATCGTCCTTTTAATAACGCGTACGACACGTGCATAATAAACGTCGCTCATAACAGCACACCAAGGCAAACAATTTCAAGCGTGGACTTTGTTTCTTTCACCCTTCTTTTCTTGTTCTTCCCTTTTCATTCGTGAACCGCAATGTGAGTGAGTTTCGTAACGAGGCGACGTTGCCTTCATTGATATTAATATCGCCGACCGTTTTACGAGTTAATAAATAATACCGGCGACGGAAGTTCATCGTCTCGGTTCAACAATCTTGCACGGCGGCTTATACGGGCGAACCGGTGGTTAAATTTTCCAGGAGAACTTTTTTTTCTCTCACGATGCGAGGAGCTTAAGGTTTAAACGTGCAGTGTGTGTGCGCGCGCGCGTGTATGCACGTACGTAGCGCTGGGCGTTTCGTCGTACACACCACGTTACGGACGTTTTTACGAGTCTATCAATTTTTCGATGACAGTCGCGATAAGCCGTGATTTAAAGCGACGGGCGTGCGCGTGCGCGCACCTTCGAGGTAATGAAATTCCGATGTGACCCGATATACGTTTCGATCCTCATTTTTCTAAGGGCGTCGTCGGCGTTTAATGGGCGAAGAGTTCGAGCGCGACGTCGACAAGGGAAAAGCTTGAGAAAAAGAAAGAGAGCAAGAGGGAGAGAGGAATATAGAGAAAGAGAGTGGGAGGAACAGGGTGAGACGAAAGAGGAGAGGGGAATGAGAAAGAGAGAGCACGAACGACTCGAGGGCTCTTTAGTGTAAGAGGGAGCCACGTTAAAAAGAAGACTTCGCCAATTTTAAGGTGCACGGGCGCAGTCGAGCTCTCGCGCTCTTGAAAAATGTCCTAATGTAAATTAATGGCCCGGAAGTTTGGCCGGAAAGGCTCCACCGTGAAAGAAACACAGGTAGAGAGGAAAAGAGTGAGTAGAGTAGAGAGAGAGAGAGTGAAGGGGGCGGGAAGAGAGAGAGAGAA
>JAIFRP010000039.1:1270022-1289902 GCA_032403825.1 Odynerus spinipes | reverse complement strand
TATGTGATTCATCTTGTCTTGGTTATATCTTCTCGATTACACAGAGGCCACTTATTATGCAACGAGTTTCCATCGAATAGCGGTCAAGTAAGCGAATAGGATCGTTACTTAAACATACGGGATCGCACACCATGCATAACCGCAATCTATATTTATCGCGAGTGGTCCCGAGTAATTAATGTTTTTTTTTTTGCGATACGCGTACGAGCTATCTGGACCGCGATCGAACACGGCCGAAGCGTTCCGTCTCTCTTTCTTTCTCATTTCCTGTCGTTTTCTCGTCTAGCTCGCTCGCTCGACCAGTGTCACTGGACCGATCGCGTCGAACGAAAGCTCTCGCGTGAGAAGGCAAGGCCGTTTCCGCATTCTTCGATAATTCGCTAGAATATTACAAAGTCTAAGCGCATTTACCGCTAATTTTAAACTTCGCCTTTTGGGAGTAACTCGTTTTCATCGTGAGAAAAAGTTTCGGAAAGTAAAGAGACTAAACACTTCCGTTCTAATTATTATACGCGGGCTACGATCCACCAATTCCAATTCACTAATTACGAGGAATATTTTTCATTTAACGAGCACGCCGTTGGCGTTCATATTTTTCCACTCTCCCGCGTCGGAGCCTCGCACGAAATTCGAACGAGCGCGTAGGAAATGGGATCTTTAAAAATATTTTGTCGGCGTAGCGCAGCGTGCATTTTTCATAAGTAAAAGAGCGAGAGAAATACGCGAAAGACGTTGGAAAGAGAGAGACGGGGTGGGGCAGGAGGAGAAGGCGAGTGAATTTAGATGAACGACACCGAAAGTCGGCTTCGTTTTATTTCTTTATTCCTTAACCATAGCGCGTACGCGTACGCGTAACGAAAGTCCGGCTCACGCGGTGGTACTCGAGCAGCGCACGTGAAAATCAGAACTTGGACGACAAAACGTGGGCGAATTCGGACGAGGAAAATGAGGGAACGAGTGGAGGAGGTGCAGGAGGAGGTGGACGAATATTCGGTAGAAACGTGACTCCTCCGCGGAGGAGGTTAATACGAGCCGGTGCACGTAGCTCATTCTACGGTTGCAGCAGGTGCATATTATTCACGTCTCGGCCGGATAGATCTCGCGCGAAATTCATAAAGCAGTCCTTTGTACGGATACTTCTGGAGGTCGGCGCTCTTTATGGAAATTTCACGTGCCAGTGCTCGCCTTATGAGCGGGATACCTGAGAAGGCGAGAGCGAGAGGAGCTTTCGGCGTTTGAAGGTAACGAGAGAGAGGGAGAGAGGGGGAAAAGGAAAGGGGGGAAAGAGCGAGGGTTGATATTTCGCAGGGAAAGAGCTTCAGAGGGGAGGGTAAAACTCAAAAGTGGCATTATTCGTCTTTCTGAGTTTTCGGAGAAGAAGAAGAAGAGGAAGAAGAAGAAGATAGCCGAGAGAAAAAGGGCGAGAGAGAGAGAGAGAGAGACAAAGCGAGAGAGGGAGAAAGAGAGAAAGTTTCAACGAAAGCTCTCCAAACGAATTAGAAAATTTCCTCCGATATTTTTGCTCGATGGTTACGCTAGATAGGGTAGGGTGGATGTTCGAAAATTTCCGTCTTCTCTTTCCACCACCCCCACCATCACTACCATCACCGTTGGCTTCTTCGGAGGGTGAGCGTCTAATTGAAAGTCCGTGACGTAACGCGGAAACCCGCTCGCAAAGGAGATTCAAGTTTGCTTGGGACAAGTTGGCAGGGCGTCCCACTAATTTTACGGTCAACCGCCGACGTATACTTCGGCCGAGGGTATTGAGCCCGGTGGCAGGTACAAAGCACCTACCGGTGTACTTTGACCGATAACGATACTAAGGCGCTTCCCGGAGATCACGTGACGTTAATTATGTCGGTGGAAGTACCTGGAAATTGTGGTGTCACAACAGGCGTCCCGTATATTACTTCGCACACCCAAATCACCTCAAAGTTCCATCGCGGAGGTGGGAGTTCATTAACGCCTTTTTGTAGAGCAACGCGACGCTGGCGCTAGTTTCGGAGACGCTACACGCGTCGTCGTCGTCGTCGTCGCCGTCGTACGTCGTCGACGTGGGCGTGTAATTAACGCGAAGAAATATGCACGGCATCGTACGTAATAACGATAGTTTGAAAAATCGAGGAAGGAACGGGGAAAGTAAAACGTCTTTTGTTACGTATACCAAGGCGAAGACGATCATCACGGACGACTAATTGTTCCGGGAACGAAATTAATTCGAAATTTACCGAGAGGATTTTAATAGAGAAAGAGAGAGAGCGAGAGACTTATTCAACGTGCGCCAAGTTTAAAGGTAAAGCGAAGTGGTTGTTTATACCGCATAAGCGTGTAGGCGGAGTGTCGCCAAGAGAACACGGAGAACAAGACCTCTGTGAAATGTAAGAAGAGCGACGAGTTTTAGTGTATACGTGTCAGAGGGCGTCGCTCTTACAGTTACGCGAGGAAAGTTCTAAAGCTCCCCGGGATTTCGCGGAGTGTACAGGCAATTACGGGTAAGCGTAATACGAGAAACTGAACGATTATAGCGCTTGGCTGCGTTTTTACTCGCTTTACTCGCATTACCGATATTCCATCGTTGCTTTATCGTCCGCGGTCATGCGTTCTCTGTCCCTTTAAGAAATAAAAAAAACGGAAGAAATAGATAAAGAGAGAAAGAGAGAGAAAGAGAGAGAGGAAGTCTAGAGAAAACCTCTTCCGTGTAATCGCCGATAGTTCGCTACGGCAATAAGTCTGAATATACGAGGCACTTAAGAAGGAAAGAGAGGCGACTCCTGCATGCGCATTCCTTGGTCCTTCTCGCGCGACATAGGGCCGAGAGAGGATGCGGTTAGGGCCAGGGTAAGGTATCCATGCTCGAGCTGTCTTTAATATGCGACGGACAAGCTGACCTCGCCCTTTTCCTGCCGGTATTCGTTTCAGACTATTATCCGAGTACGTAGGGAACGCAGCTACTTACTCGACGGGTTACTACTAGAGAATTTATAATAACCACGTTATGCGCTTACCACAAACGCGTCGGTACCGCTTAAGAAAGGCGGCGACCGGTGCTCTCCGCGTCGACCGCGACGACGTTTCCGCGTGATATTTTTATTTATTTTTTAACGTGAAGCAGCTATCGGGAGGAACGTAGGTAAAAGATATGCGTGATTACTATCGGGGGCACGTGCCATGCGAATAATTAGAATATTTCACATTTACGAGCGTAGAACGTTAATCTTTATGATTTAATGACTCTTTCGATGGCGTGGGCTGTCGCTTAGCTTCCGAGGACGACCGTAGCGGACCCCCGCTCGTTTCTCGCTCCTGTTTAACGGTGAAATCGTTAATGACTGACTGTACGCTATTAAAGTGACATATCATTACTACAAGGGATTGATGAGTTTCGTCGGGCTCCTAAGAGCTAGGAGAGAAGCTATCGAGAGGAATAAGAGAAAAAGAAGAGAGCATAGAAAAGAATCGAGTCGCGCGAGATACTCGCGGGAATAGGAAGCTCTCCGTGTCAGAAACTCGAGCACGAAACTTGCGAAAAAAAGAGATGAAATAAAAAGAGAAAGAGAGGCTAAAAAATCAAATCGCCAGCAAGGAGAACGAGGTCACGCACGATTCGAAAACCGGCCAGTCATTCGTTCTCGAATCGATGGGTTTTACATCGAGGCACGAAGCCAAGGTCGTACTTTGAAGAGACTACTCTCCTTCGGAACACATGTCACTCGGCAAATGGCAAGGAGAGCTCTTCGATGCACTTTACGCTATAAACCGCGGACCGACCATAATCCTCCTTCGCCACCTCCTCGTTTTGCTTCATCTTCTCTGCTTCTTTCTTTGTCCGACCACTGTTAGAGTTCCACGGCTCGGTGAGTTCCCAGGAAGGTTCGGCGGGCGAGCCGTAGGAATGGCAGCAATTGAACGTAGTTACGCATCGAATGACGATGCAAGCGAGGTGCGGAAGGCAAGCAAGGTCTTTCTCTCTCTTTTCCTCGCCTTGCCCCCCCTCTCTCTCTCTCTCTTTCTCTTTCTCTATCTCTCCCCTACCTCGTCTTTTCTCGCACCGTTAACGGAGGAAACTGGATTCAAGAGCTGCGTTTCCCGGAAAAGCATTGTCCATGAAACGCACACGCGCTCGCGGATCACGCTCACCGAAAGTACTCGCGAATTCTCTTACCGAGAGTTCGTCCGAGTACACGCTCGCATCTAGAAATCGAATGAGAACGAGTCAACCGTACCGGCCGATCGTATTGCCTTCCTATTCGCTTTTACTCGTTTCGACGCTTCGCTTTCGTCTCCACTCGTCCGTCCGTCTGTCTACCCCTTCGTATTCGCTGGTCAAAGGCTTCTGGGATTGTAATTTCCTTCGAGTTCGATCTTAATCGTTGAACATCGTTGAACATCGCGAAACGAAGCGTCCTCTCGATCGAGAGGTTTCGTTTCGAACGATCTAACAGATGGATATTTCATTCCCGAGGTATCTTCGTTAACGTGGAAGGATAAAAACGATCGTTACGTACTACGTTAGACGGTAAATCACGGGAGTGGATACAAGACGTTCGAACGATTTGTATCGAGAAGTTCGACTTGATTTTCTCCGAGAGGCGAGTGTCGCTAGGAAAAACTGGAAAGCCGCCTCGGGAGATGGTATCTTGGTGGAGTGTCGGTGAAAAAAGGAAAAAGAAAAAGAAAAAGAAAAAGAAAAAGACGCAAAAATACGAGGCAAAGAAAGGAAGGAAAGAGAGGAAGAAGCGAAAGTCGTGAAAGAAGAAGAGCAGGAAGAGATGAAGATAAATCCCTAGCCGCGGCAACGACGTCTCTCGATTTCGTAACGTTTTCCTTTTACGAGTCTCCCCGGACGCGTTAGTCGGCCAGTGCCACGTTACATACTCCACGTTCCTAATTATTAATGTTACGGTTATTACCGTTATAGCTGCCGCAGGAAAATGGCTTCGACCGTCACATAAAGTAACGCCTTATCGATCCGACGAACGCGGTGGTACACCGTGTCCCTACCGATTCTCCTTCTTCTTCTCTTTCTCCTCCCTCGTCTTCACCCCTTGCACAGGCTCCTATGCTCCTTCTTTTTCCCCGAGCCGGCTCTCCCCGAGCGGCTTCGGAATAGAGACGATGCTTGTGCTCTCGCCGAACGAACGATCCGCGCCAAGTATTCGACGCGTTCGTGCTATGCTAACGAAGCGGAAAACTTGATTTAGATCCGACGCTTCGAGATCGTACGCTCTTTCAATTTCTTTTTTCGTTCCTGGAGGCAGGAGGAACCGGTCACGCATTCTATCGATTCGTAGCGCATCGTTGTTTTTTTCTTCTTACGAAATAATCGACTCGGGTCTCCGCCCTTCTGGATTCTGCTCGAAGAAAACCTGATATCTCTCGAACACTTGTAGGAAATGATCGCTCGATTACGATTAGGTATATACGGAGCTGGTTCCTTTACCGAACGATCCATCTTCGTGCGCTTTATTAATCTAGCCACGTGCTCTTCCATTTCTTCTATTACCGTCTCGCATGGGACGGAAATTTATTCACCTCCCCCCTCCCCTCTCTATCTCTTTTCCTTTGGATTCTTGGTCCTATCCAGGGCAACCTTCTGACCTCGTTACTATTACGTACGCGGAATTCGAGAAGCAGGTTCGAGCGCGCATGTCCTTACGCGTTCACCGAGAGAGGAGAACCGTGAATTAATGTTTCTTTTCCTATTCTCTCTCTCTCTCTCTCCCTCTCTCTCTCTCTCTCTCTTCTTTCTGTTTCTCGTTCTTTCCGTAGATTTTTCATGAAGCCGCGAAAAGAATTGAAATTCCAGCCCTTCCATACTGTTCTTGTAATAATAGCACCGTCAGGGAAGAGCAATGCGTCATTGCGAGAGACTTTCACGAGTCCAACCTTCTTCCTTTTCTCGGCTTACGATCGCGAGACGCTTCCGCACATTTCCTAGAAATGTGCGATTCCGCCGCTCGGCCTAAATCGAATTTCAGATAACGCGATATAAATCGTCGTGGAAGTGGAAAGGCTTCCCGGACGATCAGAGAAAGTTTTAGTAAAATTCATAGAGAATTCCGTATATTCCGTCGGCATACGTATGGATGTAGTACGCATCTATAGTATATATGGTATAGCCACTTTGTATTCACGTTCGCGTAGATGCAGAAGGGAAGGGGGACTTTGAATTGTCAACAATAGCGACGACGACCGCGTGTGTATATTCCGAGAGAAACAAAATCGCACGATAGTATCGGGGTTAAGGGGTGACCGAAAGGGTCCCGTCAGTCTGCTTTATGGCGCGAACAAATACGCAACGTAGAAACGATACTTTCCTCGCTTTACGCTCGATAGAACTGATAAGAGGATTTTATTGATTTCTTCGCGTTCGTCGAGGACGTTTTAGTAAGTAATTGGGTGGGACGTATAAAAGCGAGGTTACGAATGGGAAAGTTTTATTCGGGCTTTCGTGCATTTTACCTCGAACTACGACACACGTGGTATAATACGTATGTTATCTGGGCTTTTCCTTTTTGATTGCAGGATCGTAGAAAGAGAAACGTAACGAAAGGAGACGGAGAGGAAGAAAAGAAACGAGAGAGAAGGTTCAAGAACCAAGAGAGAACTTCCATCTACGCATCGTGTACGGTGAGTCGATAAAAATCAAACCTTTTACGATCTTACCCCCATTTACTTGCTCTTTCATCCTTTACAACTCCAACAAATTATTCGGGACAATCGTATTAGATATTATACCGGATCGTCGGACTCCCGAATCGAATCGTATCGTCCACTTTACGACGGAATGCCGATGATGTTGACTCCAAGTTGGCGGAAAGATGTTCGAAAATTTATCGTCGCTCCGATCAACGAACAGTTCGCGTCGACCGTAAAGAAAAAGAAGACTATAACCGCTCGTTCTACGTACCGTTGAACGATCGTCGAATCGTTTTGATACCGTGACGATCTCTTTATGAGTTTTCCCATTCTCCTTTCTTTCAGGGGATAAGCGAGTCTTCGTACACACATATTCGTACATACATATACGTCGTAACACGCTGACCGAAAAGAACTTTCCACTGTCTCGAGAACGTTGCGCGAGCGTCTTGACGTATGATACGATAGACTTTTAGACAGCACTTTGATTTCTCTCGTGGCCGATACTATATCGTCGTTTATGACCCCGACCACAATACTACTCCACTATTTTCATGTTTCTTTCTTTCTTCGATTATTTACTCTTTCGACCGTTACATTTCTTATAACCGTTACTATTTTTATCTATTCCATACCACAAGTCTGCTAAGGATATATTAAATATGAAAACGAATCATTTCGAATATAGGTCATGGAACGTGCTTGATTATTTTAATAAGAATTATTTACGAGCTAATTTTTATTTTCATGTAACGCAAACGCATGGAAATTATTCGATTACCGCGTAATTTTACGCCAACATGTTTACGTTTATATTGATAATTTATTTCATTAAAGTGTATATACAATTTTAGAATATTACTATACAAAGAAGCGAATATTGCATAAAGTTCTAATAGGCACTTCGTAAAATACGATCCTATTTACCGTATATAGAAACAGAGATACTTTTGCCTCTTCGAGATATAAATAAATTCTAAGCTAGAGTTCTCTTCTTACAACGAAGCTGCTTCGGTGAGAGAGTACGACAGTGGATCTATGTAGCATGTCGAGCATCCTCCATCTCTGTCGCTCCTCCACCCCCTCACGCTCCCTTTCTCTCTCCCTACGAAGGAATAGCTAGAGAGTAGGCATCTTTCGGTATCTATCGTGATCTCGAGCGACTCCAAACCCGATCCGTCGTCATTACGGTGGAGCGTCGAGTACCGGTTTGCCAGTGTCGTTTGAGACACTTACACGACGATTCGTTATACCCTCTGATCTTGGTGTAACACCCCCTACGTCTCGGTACTGAGACAACATAGAGAGAGAGAGAGAGAGAGAGAGAGAGAGGAAGTAGGTAGGATAAACAGTAGCTCGGCTAGTGTATGCGGTAGGCCTGTGCATAAACTCGGGAATTTGATCTTATATTTGCGTCGGCACATCTCTCGGGGAACGAAGATGAAAATCAAAAGAGAAAAGGGTGTGTGAGAAAGAGATAGAGAGAAGAAAGGCCAGGGAGTCGAGCATCCATGCTCTCACCTCCTCCGCTTCGCTCCTCTCTTCCACCCCCTACTTGGAGATATCTCGAGTGGCAGTGTAACGCGGTAGAACGGTACGTAATTAACGCCTCATGTAGATGCTATCGGCTCGTGGAAGGTACGCGGAGGGAAAGGGCCGCGTGACGACCGGTGATGTACGGCCTTACCGGGCCGTAATGGAATATTATTATCGGTCAGCATCAACTCGCCGGGGTTGAATCGGTGGTAGTGTTGGTGGAGATGGTGGTGCAGCGGTTATAGCGACGACGCTATCGTATTAAGGTTGGTAGATGCAAGTTCGATGACGCAAGGTACTTCTTGTAATTTTTGTTCTACTTTCTTACATGTAAAAAGTCTATCGCCAAGTTTGGAGCTGAATAAGGGAAATTTAGGGTTTTAGTCGACATGCCAAAAAGAGAATGGAATTTCGTCGAGCTCGAAATTTTTGCTGTTGGAAGGGTCGTGGAAATCGATAGGACCGATAAAGAGGAAAGCCGATACCTCGGACGCAACGATCATCGATTGTATCGGTCTCTGTGTTGGAAGAGAATTTCTTGCGACCTGGGCAAATTTCCGAAAGTTTCTTCGACCCGTCTTCCTTTCCTCCTCCTTTCTTCTTCCTCTTCATCTTCTTCTCCAAATGAGTTCAGATTTTAGAAGTTAAATACGGAGTCGGTGTGAGAACGATCCCAAAGTGGCTTATTCGACGACGCAGAAAGTTATCGAGGATAATCGCCGTATAAAAGCTGATCGAGCTGTCGATAATATCGAGTCACGCCGAGGAGGAGAGAAACATTCGAAAGAAGACGTTGGACCACGAGAATAATACGCGGAGAAAAACGCGTAGAAAGGAGATGAAAGGGGAAAGAGGGAGGGGTTCCATGGAGCCATTGTGTTGGAACCCACCCCCGCATCTCACTCCGGTCGAACTTTGTTGTGACTTCTTAAAAAGTCGTAAAACGACGTCGAAAGGCAACACGCTCCAAAAGTGTCGTCCACAATCGCGAAACGTCTCTTTTTCCATCGACGATTTTCTCCCGTTCGACGTTACGCGAGAATCCACGGGCTTTTCTTCTTTTTCATCTCGCGACCGACATCTCCTATCGGTCTCCTTACTTCGAATGACTGATTTGCCTTTCTCACGGTCAGATATCTTTTGGCTCCCTTCTGCCGAAAATCCGAATTATTCTTGACCAGACTTTCGTTAAAACAGGATACGCAACAACGAGTGACGTATTATCGATACGAGCGACATATATATTATAGATTTGGATTTACAAAAAAAGAGTGGACTGATCAGTATTCCCGATGCATATTTCATTCGCGCGGCAACTGCTACAGCGATACGTAATTGCCGATAATTTATGTGGCTGTTAATTTCTACGATAGCAGCTCGCTCGTTCGCGATTTATTTATACTGGAAATACGGTCATTAGTATTTATTTGCAATCAACGAACAAAATTGCATTAACCAAGCTCGGCGAAGACAATTGTTCGTCGATCTCGAGAAAAATTGCTCGCGAGGGAAAGCGGATTAATTGGAAAGGAGAAATTATTCCTTGGAGTACGCTTTGTCTCTCTCTCTCTCTCTCTCTCTCTCTCCCTCTCTCTTTCTTTCCTTTTTTGATCTTTTTGTCTCTTTCCGTCTCCCTTTCTATTCTTTTTAAGCTCGTTTCGTCTCGCTTCAGTTTACCGTGATATTATTTTTGGAGGATAACAGCCGTAATCCGCGAGGAGCAAGTGCGAAAGATAGCCGCATGGCCGGTTAAACGTCGTTTAATAAAGCGCATAAAAGGTAGGGAGAGAGAGAAAGTAACGTGCAAAGTATGTAATAACGGTGAGCGCTGGGAGAATACATGCGATTAAAGCGATGAAGAGGGGAGTGGAGAATGGTAAAGGAAGGGATAAACGATCCGACAGCGAGAGAAAGGGGGAGAGAGAGAGAAAGAGAGAGAGAGAGAGAGAGAAGAAGAGAGAGAGATAGAAAAGAGAGAGTAAGGGGCCTCGTATAGCGCGGGAGGAAAACTCTAGGTGCGCCTTTCAAAGTGAAAATTGAGACGCGATTACGTACTTTACGGCAGCGACGATTTTCGAAAAATATTGCCGCATACCGACGCAACGGCGAAGTCATAAAATCAGCATATTCCCAGGGAGAGGAACAGTATCATGAATTTCTCGGAGGGAAAGAAAGTAAGAGCCCCGGATCCGAAACGAAGGATTTATTCGAGCATGGATTACGGTTTACCTTCTTCGTCAAGCTCGCGCGCGTGAACCAGTTCGCACCGATGGACACTAATTCTTTCTTCCATGAAATTCCATTTTCAAGGATTCCATTACTCGCGAGCAATCTAGTAAGTACTCGTCCGTTTACCGTGTAAGATAAAACACTCTTCCTATCGTTTTCAACCTTTACTTTTGGAAAAGTCCAAAATTCGCTCTCGACGTCATACTTTTTTTACGAACCGCGGCTCTAACCCCGTTTTTCTCCCTACTCACGAGCTTCGATGTTCGCGTGTTACTTCCAAAGAAGTATCCGGACGTCATTGTAACGTCGACGTCGTTTCAGGAAACGAGGGTAATATAATTGCAAAACTCGATCCTTGATACGTTTTTGTGTGAATAGAAAAAGGGTGGAGAAGTGTGAGCGAAAAGCAGGGAGAGGAGAGAGAGAAAGGGAGAGAAAGAGAGAGAGAGTAAAGGAGAATCCTTTCTCTGTTGAAACAATGCTCGTATCCGCCGGAAGCGACGCCTTTTTTCTGACCGTGTTTGTTGGTATATACGCGGAGACGTACTAGAGATCATCTCTCTGTCCTACTCTCTCTCTCTCTCTCTCTCTCTCTCTTTCTCTCTGTTTCTCTCTCTCTCTCTCTCTCTCTCTTTCTCTCAGCCATTGGTCTTCGGCTGGTGCAACGTGCTACGTTTATACGTCGGCTATTACTCATTCGCCTCCGGCCCCCCTCAGTCTATCTCTCTCTTTCTCTCCCTCAATCCTACTCCCCTTCCCCTTCTACCTTTAGCCGGCAGCTTACATCAGTGCAGCGAGCAGTAAACATGCACTTTCAACGTTACATCTGTCCGGAGTGCGCGCGTTGTTACCGCTCCTCTCTGGCTCGCTCGAACTCTCCTCTATTTTGCCTTGGAGTCTTCTTTTCCTTCTCCTTCCTTGTCTCTTTTATTTTCTCTCTCTCTTTCTCTCTTTCTCCGTTCGCGTTCTCTCCGTCCATGCCTTGGCTACCCTCCGTCCGCGTGGAATCCGCGTAACGGTACGCGTTGAAATTGTGGCATATCGAAAGCGCGAATTGCACCGGCGGTACCGTGAAATTACACCCATTGCCCAGTACAAGAAAACTGCCGCGCGCGTTGCGTATCGTCCTGCCGCTGTTTCTGTTCCCTCGCTACCGTTTTCCTTTCTTGCGAACTTTGCAGTCTGCTGTAGGTATCTCTGTGTGTCTATATATGTGTATAGACGTATACTAACACAAAAGAAGGAACTTTTACTCGGTGTAAGTCGTCCCGTTTTTCCAAGATAAAAAGTAGCCTTCGATTCTCGTTCGCGGCAGGATTAGTCGGATTAGCCGTCGGTGCTTTGAACGTGCAACTCGTGCGGAAAGAGAGAGTGAGCGAGTGACCGATAGATCGCGGGGATCGCTTTTGATCGCCAAAAATAAAGGAGCGATTCTAATCTGCGGTCGGTACACGTCAGCCAATTAGAGTTTACCGCGAGCGGCTCGTCCAAGTTAGATTGCTGGATCTCTTCGGTGTACTTAATGAGAACGGCCTTATAATCGTCCGGAGAAAGCGGGGGAACACACTCGATCTATATATCGCGTACTATACCGTCTAACTAATCGGTTCGACGCGACTGTCGCAGTTTCGAGACGGAGCATCAAAACGACCATACTTTGGCGATAATTTCAATACGAAGGACTCTCGAATCGACTCTTTAAGATTCGAGGCGAAGACGACGCGATTGAAAATAAAGAGAAACGGAATGGGAATCGATCGGGGAGGGACCGAGCCACGGGGCATTCGAAATAAAGCTCGCTCTGATTTCATTTCGCTCGAAAAGTGCACCAACCGATAATGGTGGCTCGTTTCTCTCCCCTAAGAAGTCGGAACGTGGACCACCGGCTCCGGTAATAACGGTAGTCGCTACAAACTCGTTGCCTTTGGGCTATCTCCTTATTGGACGCTTCTTTGCATAATCAATACCGACAATTTCTTTTCTCGATGAGTATATATGTATATCTCTCTACCTATCGAGAACCAACCTTCTTTCTTCTAGAGTCTCCCAACGTGGCGAATAACATTATTCCGAAAGACTGGTATTATCGTTTCTCTTCTTTTCGCTTCTTCGATCGCGTCCAGATGGAGTCGACTCTTCTTTAAGCGCGAGATAGTTTCCGAGCTTATCGCGAACGAATCATCGCGTTATATTCCGCTATTTCTTACGCATATAGGTACTTATACACACATATGCGTACGTATATAAGTATCTATATATGTATATCAAGAGGTTAAAAAGAAAGGAGAGAAGGGAAAAAGAGTAATAGGGAGTCATGGAAGGAAGAGAAACGAAGGAAAAGGCAGTGACGCGCAAAGAAATGTCCGTGCCATTGGCGAGTGTCGAACCGAAGCGAAATAAAGAGGAAAGACGGATCCTGTAGACATTGGAGACAGGAAGCCGACTCGGTAGACTCGTTCTTTCTCTCTTTCTCTCGCGTACTATCTTTATCTACTTTGCCTTTCTCGCTCACCTCGCATTTACCGTGCAAGCTGAAACTTTGAGCAACGAAAGAGTCCTACGGAAAGACAGAAGATTAATCTAGCGGTCGAGGAGGAAACGGAGAAAGAAATAGAGAGAGAGAGAGAGAGAGAGAGAGAGACTATGGCCTAGCTAACCGAACTCAGGCCGGATCTTTGCTCCTTTATATACGCGCGTATACATAAAGAAACTCGCTCGCCGATATCTCGCCATCTCCATTCGGAAGAAGAATTTTCTTCTTCGAGGAACGGCTAAGAAGAGAATCGGTGAAAAAAGATGGAGCAACCGGAGGAGGACTTTTTAAGTCGGCGAACGATTAAATATCATATTCAAATATTCCGCTGTCTGTTACTTTAACTCGGCCGCGACGGATCCGCTTCCTTTCCATTCCATCCCAAGCATCGTCTTCCTATTTCCACCTCTAAAAGACGTAGCCACGTTCGAGGAATATCTCTCCTGTCGTTTTTCCCTGCCACGGATATACTTCGGTACGTCAAAAAGCGGAGGGGGGTACGATCGAAAAATCATAATTCCTTTCGCGCCGGACACGACTTGGACGAGAGTTTGCGATGCCCGTGTCTCGAGCGAGACACGGAACTTGGGGTCGTTTCGACGTTCCACGTTATCCTTTTTCTTCGTTTACACAAGCCGTAGGATCTTCCTCTCCACGAAGCTCGAGCGGCTCGTCCGGACGCAAAAGCACCGGAGAGATAAGAAAAAGAAGGGAGCTAGCCGAATGATAGGAGAAGCTGCACGATATAAGAGTGAGAGTGAGTGAGCGAGCGAGCGAGCAAGAGAGAGAGAGAGAGAGAGAGAGAGAGAGAGAGAGAGGAAGAGAGAGTAGGTAGAGAAAAGGCGAGAAGAGAAACACGACCCGGAGGGTCCCTGAAACGAAGGCAAGGAAGGACGAGAAGAAGTTACCCTGCATTCCTTCACGCTTATTGGTTTCATCAGATTGCTTTGCTTCTATTAGGTGTGCTGTCTATACGGATATACCACGTACCGCCGGCACGTTCTCTAATACCCTGAAGGAACACCAAACAAATGAAACGGTGCGCCTCTCCCCTTCCACTGCTATACCGCTCCAGCCGCAGCCATCCGCTTCTCCAATATATATACATATATATATTGTGTATATATATATATACCCTCCTCCCTTCTCGTGCTTTCGCCCTCTTCTCCTATCTCTCCACTACACCACGTCCTAGAGTAGTAGGAGACCGTTCGATAGTAGTTGCGCAATATGGGGTCGAGGAACCACACCTCCCCATCTATGTATATACCTTCGATAAACGTTCGTATTGTGTACGAGAGCGCATACACCTATGTAAATTTCCGAAAGCCGCTCGTATGCACGTGCATCCACCATAAGTGCCTATTCCGAACTGCTGAAACTGTTTTGACGTTCGAATGCACCGAGATAGATAGGCGGCTAAGTAGATGAAACTATAATACGAAGGAGTAACGACAAGTAAACAAAGAAAAGGGGGTGTAGTCTGCTGAGAAAATTGAGAGAGAGAGAGAAAAGAGAAAAGAAAAGAATACGAAGACGAGAAGATGAGAAAGAAGCGGATAATCTTTGTTAGATTCGCCGGGTGATCCGGCAAAAAGGTCAGAGGGAAGAAAAATGGGGATGCGGTCGGAAAGAAAAAGAGCGTGTACCGCGGCAGGTAGATGGATAATCTTTGGTAGATTTACCGAGTTCTTAATCCGGTAAGCGGATCAGGGGACCACGGGCGCGGGTGGATTCGTTAATATCGTCGTGTCAATATTTACGCGGTAAGTCTCGAATGTTTGCACGTCCGTACGCCACCAGAGACAGACGGAATGAATGACGGAGTGAGAAAGGGAGGAAGGGAGAGAGAGAGAGAGAGAGAGATAACGAGTGAGCGAGTGAGAAATAAGAAACAGTAGCGATCGACGTTGGCATCCGCAGACGCGAGAGATACGTGGCGAATAAAGACGAATGAGATTGAAAACGAAGGTTGCGACCGGTTGATTCGGGGTAACGCTAACAAATCCTTCGAAACGTAATAAAGTCCCAAGGAGATTCGGAACTCGCCCACGTATACCTAAGCTACGTACTACATACGTATCGCGTTTCTCTGTCGCGTGTCCGTGTATTCGCGTGGGAGGATCGGCGGACGCGTTTCTAGTATCAACGAGCGTAAGTACCATCGACGAAGAGTGCTCCATGGCCGGCCGAACGAACGAAGAAGGCGGTAAGAAAAGAAAGTACGGTAAGCGTACAATGAAAGGGCACTTGCGGCTATATAATACATATGTATATATGGGGATGCACTATATACATTTACATATATGTAGATGCACCGTACGCTGCACCGAATGCAGCACTCGAGGGCCGTGGAGGGCGGCCTACGTGTACGGCGTACACGTCGTCGACTTCCTTAGATCGTATATTGCGAGATTTATAAATCTTGTAAATATTCAAATTGATTCGCTTATTAAATCCCGTGAACATCCTAGGATAGAATCTTTCTTCTCTTTCTTCTCTCTTTTTCTCTCTTTCTCTGACAAGCAAACATCAATACAGATAGTAAACAATAGAAGGAATAAAAATAGTAACTCGAAAATCGAACATCGCCCGCGGTTAACCACCGAAATATAACCAAAACGTAGCGCATATCGGTTAAACCGTGCAACGCGGTATCGCTAGCGGACGAGAGCTTTGCGCGCGTGCATGAGGTCTATGCCGACGCAGAAGAGGAAAGGACGATGTTCCGTAACGGCGCGACGCGCCTCGACGCCGAGCGGGACGATAACAATCGGCGTGCAAGTAGCCGTGAACTACGCGTTTAGTGGCGTGTCCGTCGTTAACGTCCGCGCGCACGTCCGCACGTCCGTCCGTCCGTCCTGTCCGTCCGTTTTCACGCAGAGCCGTAAAATAGCGCTCGCGCGCACCGGCCGAGCTAGTAGTAGCCGCATATCTGAACATCGCTCGCCCGTGAAGACGCGCGCGAGAGGAGCGGAGCGTTATCGACTACTCGCTTTCCCTCCTACCCCGACCGCCTACTCCTCCGCGCGCTCCACCGCCTCCTCCACCGTCGTGCTTCGACCTTCCGCAGAACGCGTCGGCGCTTCTCTCTTTGATCGACGCACAGTGGGACGAAACGGCTTGACTGCGATCAAAAATCGATTTTTATAGTATAGTAAATTAAAAAAAATTGATATCACATGAAAGACAACTGATTGTATTATAATATGGTAAACTTCATTTATTAACATTTGCTTCAGTTTTTATGTGATCGATGCTTAAAGTCAACTGAGAGTCACAAATGTCGACAAGAGCTCTTACGGTTTCATAACTTCAATTCATGATTCTGAGAAAACTTACCTACAAAGGTGTAGTTTAAATTAATTGCATATTATAGTACATGAATATACGCTTCTATTAAGTACATAATCTACGACAAAATGATAATAATTTCTTTAATAATAGTGTTTAAACCGAAGTCCTAAGTCCAAGAATAGAGATAGGGCTCCAAATGATCGATCGAAGTCGCAAAAATTTACCCCAGAAGAAGCCTTGTCTCTATTCTGGAACTTGGGACTTAAATATATCACGCTTCGAACTGAATTGAAGAAAAAAGGTAATCATGCTCTACCTAGTTACAATAAGATTGTTGATACAAAAGAAAAATGTTTACCAGAAATCAATGAAATATCAAAATTAATTAATCCTGCGTATAAAATTGCAATTTATATAATCAGGATTATTAAATAAAGAAAATGTATTAAACACTTTCTACTGCATAAGCGAATATCTTCATACTCAGTTCTTCAATACCATTGAAATTTGCAGAACACAAAGGCTTTAATGCTATAAACAACCTTTCAAAATTTCATTGAAATGTATAAAGCAGAAGCAAAGTTACAGATTTTTGATCGCAGTCAAGTCGTTTCGTCCCACTGTGCGCCGTCGTTGTCGTCGTTGCGTTGTCGTCCTCGTCACGTTATATTTCACTTTTACGACGTATCGCCACTTACGCGTTGACTTTCGCCTACCAGAGAGCGTATATATTTCCACCGTGTATACGTATATCGTATACGATGGGTGTGTACTATCGTAATTACGATTGCGCTTTTATGCGCTTTCGAAAGTTTTTACGTTCTCGTAGCGCGCTCTCGCTGACGGATAAAGCACTCGGAGATTTATAATACGTTCCGTAGATCGGTTCGCTCGCTCGCGAGAGAGGAAGAATCTCAGCCACGATCTCGCGAAGAAGAGGAGCGCCACGAAATCGGCGAAGAACCACGATGACCCTCGCGGCTTCGGCGGACTCTATCTTCGGTGGAATATCGAAGAGAATATTCAAAGGCTCCGGTTATGTGTATGGGTGTATGTAAAAGGTAGAGAGAAAAAGAGAGACGAAGAATGTCTAACGGTACAGACTGCGAGTGGCACAGAACGCGTGCAACGCGATGCAAAGTGGACGACGGCCTCTCTTTCTACGAATGGCTCTACTTTTTTGTCTCTCTCTCTCTCTCTTTCTCCCTCTCTCTACTTCTCTTTTTCTTCTTCTTCTTTTTCCTTTGCATATCACCGTTCGCGCGAAATGTAGGCGACGGTAATACGTCGGGACTCGCGAAGAAAGTATCACCGTGCACGGAAGGACACGGAGACTTTGCGTGTCACCCGCTTATTTCTCTCTCTTCTTGTCTCACTCTTTCTCACTCTAACGGTCGCATCTTTTCAACCGCGACCGTACGTGCTTACTTCCTCTCCTTCTTGTTTTCAAAACGGTTTCTAAACGCGCGCACAATGTGGAAGAGAGACGGAGAGTGGGGGCTGAAAACGGTGTATGGACTCGTTCGATATCTCCTCGCATTCCATTCTAGAAAAAAAAGAACCGGGATATTCTACGCTGTTCATAATTAAATGTCCAGCCGGTGTCGCTTCGTTCTTGACGTCATTAAGAAAAATAAAGACAACGGAAAGAGAAAGAGAGAGAAAGAGAGAGAAAGAGAGAGAAAGAGAGAGAGAGAGAGATGGCGAAAGATCCGCAATCCAATTTACGCTTAACACGAATAGTTTATCGCAAAATCTCCGTAGCGTTTCTTCTTCGCGTAGAGAACGTCACGATGACTATAGAAACAGTCTCGAACAAGACAACCGCTCGCTGTCCAGCATTGTCCCTTTCAGGTCCCTTCATCGGTCTTGTTATCGTGTAGTCCGCGGTTGTAACACAGCACGCATTATTACCATATAATTACGAGCGTGGTACTCCGTGGTACTCGACGTCACGCGCTCCCGAAGGGATGCCCACGTTACGTCACGCAGGATAAATATTTTCTCACGACGAGTGGTGCGTCGCCTATGCTACTCTACCTCTCTCTCCCTCTCACTCTCTGATTCTGTAGAACGGCATATGCTGCCTTTGGAAATGCTTCCGCTTTAGCCGAAGCGAAATCGTAAGTTTTCAACGAGAGAGTATTTTCCGGCGTAACGGTCGTAAAAGATGGTCGACGCGGGAAAAGAATTTCTGGAGCCGAACTTTAAGAAAGAAAAGTGTGTGTGTGTGTGTGAGAGAGAAGAAAATATAGAGAGGCAGGAAGGTGAAAGGAGAACAGGGCGGATAACGTCGCGGCGAGGACGTGGAAAAATATCGAAACCTATATCGTTAATCAGGCAAAAATTTCCGCGGTTACGCTGGCACGGACGAAAAGAGCGGCTTTGGGCAAGTGCCAATCTAGCATCGAAGCGCATATCCGCAGCCAAAAGGGAGAAAGAGAGTAGTAGTGGTAGTGGTAGTAGTAGTAGGTGGAAATGCGAAGAGAAGTCCGCCGCTCGTTCGAGTCCCGACAAACGCAGAGCCTCGCCGAATTCGCGCGATTTTATTTATTCCGCTTTCTCTTCGTCTCTCTTTCTCTTCGTCCGGTCGGCTTTCCGCGTCTATCCATCTTACGTTACGTTACCGAGCACCGAAAAAGAGAGGGAATAAAATTCGCTTCCACTTTCGAGTCGGAGATCCCTCTTTAAAGGAACGACATTTTCTATATTTCATTCGCGCGAGAGTTTCTCTTTGAAACGAGTCGACCGATTTAAAAAAAAAGAAAAAAAAAGAAAGGAAAAGGAAAAGGAAAAACGTTAGTCGCGTTCCGCGTTGCAAAGGACGACGAGAGCGAACGAGAAGAGAAGAAAAGGTTCGAAGGTACCTAACATATATAGGATAGAATAGGTACGTAGACACGGCGAAGCGGCACGGACGTGCAGGCACGGGATAATGCGATCGCGATTTTCCGCCTTCGATTAGACGATGTGCCTCTTCCTCGTCGTGTCTCGAGCGGAGCCGAGCCGAGAGGGTAAAGGGACTACTCGGTAAGATGCGGCTTAGCTTCGCATGCATCATCCGTTCGGGCGAGTAAAGGCGTAGTAGACGTAAGGCGCGCGTGATAGAGGCCGAGAAGGGACGAAAGGGCAAAGGCGGCTACGGAAGGAAGGTAGAGAGGAGCGAGACGTGCAAAGCCCTACGGGGAGGAAAGTGAAATACGTTACGATCCGTCTTGGGCCTCTCTTCCGCAGACGATACGTCGTGACTGCTCTCGATAATGGGAATCCTTGCGGTGGGTGGAATATAATATCGTGGAGGATGAGGAAGAAGGGCGCGGTGAGAGAGGAGAAGATGGGCTCACGAGGAGTCGAGACGAGACTATCCTCCGGGTCCCGTTATTTCGTGGGGCTCTTCTTATTTACCTTTCGTCCCACCGCGAAGATTCTTCTTAACTCTACACGTCGTATATTTTCGGAGTACGTCAGTGGGACTCGATATCGACCTAACCACTTCGTCATGCGGTGATCGGCCTCCACGGAACAACGCGGTACCGTTCTTTTCGAAGATTTCGACGAAACGTTCCGAAGGATCGGCTCGTTACGTTTCGTTCCTGTTAAACGGATCAACCATTTTTCTTTTTTTTTTCTTTTTTTTTCGGTCGAA
>JAIFRP010000039.1:1173957-1199174 GCA_032403825.1 Odynerus spinipes | reverse complement strand
TCTCTCTCTCTCTCGCTTTATCCTGTGTGTTAGAGACTTCCGGTCCGCCCGGATCGTAGAGCGTAGCAAGCATCGGTGCTTGGGCAACGAGGCGTTTCGAATTCGAGGCTGGACCGAAGGCGGAGAGGATGCAACGTCCCGAGATATCACGGTGGTCTCGCACCGAGTAATTATCCCTGGCAGGTGGGCTGCGTCGATCGTTCCACGCGAGCTCCTAAGACACGGAATATGACAAGCACGTACACGGAGAAAAGATACAAAGTATCGAGTGAAATCCAGTCACGTGAAATTTGAGATTTCTTTAAAGGGCCGAGCCCGACACCATAATTGCACGGTTTTCGCGCGGAGAATAGAATGAGAATAGGTGCGGGACGGGACGATTACAAAGCAGACAAGTCGTTTGGATGGAATAACGAGACAGGGATTGCTCGTGGCGTGTGCGTGAAAAACCGATCGATGCTTTAACACCGGCACTGTAACGACCCTTTCGAAGGACTGGACGACGGAACTGAGACGTCGATAAAAAGAGGGCGGTGGGTGGTAATTTTCGGTCCCTTTCGGAGCTCGGACGAGTTCGTTAAGGGCACAAGAAGACCCTTTATACTCTTTCGAACTTCGCACGCTCGGGGATGGAATATAAAACGAGGGAGAATTGGAGAGACGCGAAAAGGAGAAGGGCCGGCTATAAATAAAGAGATCTTCGAAGGGAAACGAGAGCGTGAGAGAATCTCGATAGCGAATTACCGAAGGCAAGAGGAAGTTCATCCGGAAGTGGAGAGTGCGCGAGAAAGATACGGTTCGAAGGACGAAGGACCAGGCGAATAAGGACAACGCCTGCCACCGCCACGGCAGTCGTGTAGTAAAAGCAGCGGGCGGCACTCGTGTGGGCGGCCAAACGGCTCGCCGGCGTGAAAAGGTTTTAACGCCGGCAAGCACAAAGCGATCAATCACCCGGCAAACTTGTTTAATCCTGGCAATAACTTCCGCGCACGACCACTACCACCACCATCGCGACTGCTAACAACACAACGTTGCTACGTGGTATATCGCGGACGTGCGCAAAAGAGCAGCAAGATCGGCGAGACTCCGTGTAACGCCAGAGATTCGAGCAGCGTTGGGGGTCGCCACGATAAAGTTCAAAAACGAGAGAAAGCCGCGCTGCTCGTGGTCGCCACAGGTTAGTAGAAAAGTTTGTGCAAACGCATAATGGACGCCCCAGCGTGGCTTGATAAGCGTCATCGATACACGTCGGAGTTAATAACCTCGCGGCGGTGGTACACGAATTAACCATAAACGAAGACTCCGGCCATTAGCCGACCGCCATTACCAGCGTGACCGACACTTAAAAGCACATCGCTTTCCACAAAATCGCAACTTTCGAGCGGGTCTCGTTCCGGCTTATATAAAAGGATAATTATAGAGACACGGTGTCGCCGTAAGCGACGATCGTTCTCTCTCGTCCACCGTCTTCCCTTATTGGATTAACGAAAGCTCCCAGACGAGAGAATTTTACGAGCAGTTGGATCGATCGTTCGTTCCTTCGAGGCAATTAATAAAAAAACAAAGCGGGATAAAAACCAAGGGGATGGTTAACGAGGTTCGGACACTTATCGTTGTTCCAGCGGCGAATGATTATACTCATCTCGCTTAGGTGTTTCGCTCTGGCGAGCAACAACAACGTTCGAGGGGTAAAGTCTCGACACCGGAATCGTTCGAATACCGCGTGCTTTCCTAGACCTGGAGATCGAGTTCCTTCGTTCGTGCCATGACCAGGTGTCGTGAGTCGTGGATAGAAAAAGCTGCCAATATGCCTAATTAAATCCGTCGGCGCGAACAAGCGGCAGAAGGGTGCCATTAGCGCAATCCTTCCTCGCTTGTAATCGTCTCGAAGCCGCACGAAATACGTCTTACCCGCCGACAAATCCCCGTCCGCTTTCCTTTCCTCTCGCGAAAGCGTATGCACGATCCCTTCTATANNCTCTCTCTCTCTCTCTCTCTCTCTCCTTCTCTCCTCGAGGATTACTCGGCTTCGTTCGATGGCCATTAACGTGGAACCACGGAGAGATTTTTCTTAGGGAACGTTAGCGTCGATGGTACCCACATGCCATTTTCTAGGCTTCGTAATGATCGCGCAAGCACGCTCCTTTCCTCTCATTAGGTTCAACCCTCTCTCTCTCTCTCTCTCTCTTTTTCTTGCACCCTATCTCTTTCTCTCTGGTGTTAATTTGAATAATAACGAACGGTGCTCTTTTTTCCTTTTCAATGCATTCGCATGTGGATTTCCGCAAAATAAAAAAGTCCCCCACCCCCCTCAGTGTTTATTGTAGCACCGTGGAAATTGCTGTGGCCGTGCTGATCGGGAGATACGAGGGATCGTTGGGTCGATCATTCTACATATCTCCTCTCGTTAGCGATCGGAACAGCTCTGCTGCGCATTTCTGCCTTTAGTCGAAGCGGAACGTCGAGGAGCGAACGACAACGAGCGGCCACACGGATACGAGCTTCTCTCTCTCCCCCTCTCAGTGTGTGTGTGTGTGTGTGTGTGTGTCATGGTTAGGTAATCGTCGGTACGTTGCGATCCCTATAATACCGCGCTTCGTGGAAAATCGAGTGCGGAAGAGAGGGGTCAGAGAGAAAGAGAGAGAGAGAGAGAGAGAGAGAGAGAGAGAGGAGGTAAAGAGGGTAAATCGCGATCAAGGGCTTAACGGTGATTCCGAAGGCCGATGGAAGTACGTGACTGATTTCTACGATTTATTCGTCCGCTATGCTGTATGCTACACGGTCCTCTTTCCTCTCTCTCTCTCTCTCTCGCTCTCTCAGTCTCTTGTCTCCTTCACTTGACCGTACGTATTATCGATTCCATTCGATCACCGTTCAATCTAACAGCAAGCTCGAGAGTAACGCGCGCTGGAAGCTACCTTCGATTCTCGAATTTGTCGCGGTCGACTCCTCTCAAGATTCTTGAACAGCTCGGTCAAAGGAAACGAAACGGTTTATACGGAGTCCCCTGATCGAAGTTCCAAGACGAAGACGTTAAATCGTGAACGAAAGGTGTTTCCTTCGACGCGCAACGTAATTAGCTCCTACGGCAAGATCACCCGACTCGGTAGTTTCGTCGAACCTTTCGACAGGTGCTAAGAAACGGCGTTTACGTGCTTGCCACTCGTCGATCACCAGCTGCCATCGATCATCCATCGTTTCGAGTTATAAATTACGGAGTCACCGGGACGTCATCGATCGTCGGTCAAGGTCGTACAGGAAGGTCGACAAGTTGAGCAAGATATTCGACGTGTTTAGCGTAGAGAACGGTAGCTCGATCTTTTCCGATCAAGAATCCGCTTCGAGTGCGTTGCCCTCATTAAAGAGTAACTCGAGATTTCGGTCGTATTCTCGCGAACCTTGCGAACTTGAGAATCTTGCATCTCGTTCCTCTCTCTCTCTCTCTCTCTCTCTCTCTCTCTCTCTCTCTGTTACTACCTCTGCGGGTAAAGCGGTTAAGACCGGAGCCAAGCACGAAATTAACGGCACTGCCCGCTCTCGCATAATCCAACGAACGAGTAACGGCACGCGCGCGGCAATTAGCTCGCTCGAAACTACGGCGCTACGTACGAAGGAATATTCGAACGCGAGATAAAGCCACCACGGGAAAAGGGAATGTACTACGTAGGAGCGTGGTCATTAGATGCCCTCGCTCGAAAGAAGACTTTTGTACGTCTTTTGTTAGGGGTCTTGCGTTATCAGCCATTTGTAAGCGTCGTCCTGCGTTTTCGTGAATCGACCGCAATAACTTCCTTCGTAATTGCTATATTCCTACATTTAATTTACATTAAATTAACTTTAATTACTTTAATTTACAATTTGTATTAAATCAAATTGACGTATAATACAATCAAACTATCATAAATCTCTGCATAAAGCAATTAATGGCGTTTTGAAAAATAATTGGATCTAGCTGGCTGTTATTGATTGGAATTCACCGATAACGAAACTCGGAGACATACGATCCAGCAGAGGAGATTCATGGCTTATAACGAACGCAAGTGAGGATTCCCGTGTACAGAGGGATCAAGAGGAACTACGCGCGCTCGCGTGCTGAGTGTGAACAGCGGTCGAGCAACGTTTTCGATCGATGCTAACAGTAATCTGGCTTTGCGGACAGAACCGTATTGAGTCCGGACGCGTCACCCAACATCGAGATAGATACAGAGAGACAGACAGAGAGAGAGAGAGAGAGAGAGAGAGAGACATACGGACTGAGATAGAATACCAAGCAAGCGCATCTTTGGCAGCGGTTTGTCCGTCGTTATTGCTTCGATCAAAGACAGATAATCTCTGCTATTCGAATCATCGCCATCGTTCTTTTCATGAAACGACACCGTACCGGCAGCACCACTGTGTCTTGGAAAATTGGGTCTCACAGCGTGTTCCCTGTACATATATCTTGGTCGAACAACTATCCACATGGCCTCAAAATAAGCTACCGGCATAGTGGGGTTCTGGGACGGTTCGCGGGATAGATAGAGGGAGAGAGAGAGAGAGAGAGAGAGAGAGAGACAGAAGGAATGGATATCCGACGCGTTAGTAAGCGGCGAGCACATGCCTGTCCGATCGGACATAGCTGCCGAGAACAAGGTGGCGTCGGGGGGATACAGGCGGTCTCTCGATCGCGGTCGGCCGATAGCCACCGCATGACAAGCCCAAGGGGTGTACGTAAACGGCTGAATCTACCTAGCAAGAGAGAGGGAGAGAGAGGAAGAGAGATAGAGAAAGCTACGTTCTCTTGTTAGTCGTGTCTGGCTTGCTCGCGTCCTTCGTCTCTATTCGTCCAGACCCTCCCGCGTCTCCCTCGACCGTTTCTCGATAGCCTACATACGCCGTTTACTAGCCAGCTACCAATCCAATGATAATACACGTTACGTCGAAGAGAGATATAGACACTATGCACAGCTAAGAGAAGGAGGACGTAGTAAATGTTCAGTCAGCTCGAATCCAGCCGTGTATCATCGCGCCAGTGAACGATAAATACGCGTTATCCAGCAGCACCCATTCCTTCTAAAGAGGGTCGCTGGTAGCAGCGCGTGGTTACAAAGAGACAAGAAGCTGCACCGGCAGCTGGAGTAGCAGCAACATCGACGGCAACAGCAGCACCAACGGCAACAGAGGCAACGGCAACAGGATACAGACCATACGAAGCGATAGCGTTCGACCGGCCGACCTGCCGGCTGATTAGCGATGGGCCGCAAACGCGAACGTCCCGGGTGAACATGGAGAAACGATCTGCGAGGGAGCGTACGTCGTAAATACGCCAACAATCGTCGTACGGCTAAGGCTACCAACCACTGACTCGCTACCCTTCCTCTTCTTCTCTCTTACTCTTACTCTTACTCCGCAGAGAGAAAGAAGAGAGTACGATTCTCTCCCTCTCTCTGTCTCTTTCTTTTCTTCGTGCAATTCACGACATGCACGTGTACGAGGGATGTCGTTGTCGCTCATCGCCGATCGCTCGGAGAAGAGGAGCCGTCGTTCAATCGCGCCGAACGATCGGGGAGGAGCAGAAAAAGAAAAAAGAAAAGAAACGCAGAGAAGAAGAAGATAAAGAAGGATGAATACTACCTGAGATAGCGTAGAAAATAGGGGGGGAGCGAGAGAGAGAGAGAGAGAGACAAAGGGAAACGCTAATACCGAACGAAGAGAAGCGCGCGCGGAACGGCCGTTTTCTTCGATTCGAAGTGACAGCGCTCATTGTTTACCACGTTAAAAGCATCCGCGGTATTTCTCGAGCTAGCATCTCGCGGCCAGCAGCCAGTGGAGTAGCCCGGCCTATCGCCACTCTTTTATACATATATCGGCAATCGAAGAATTGTAAGAGTATCTTCCGACCGTCGAATCGTATTCTTTTTCTTTTTCTTCTTTTCCTTCTTTTTCTTCTTTTTCTTCTTTTTCTTCTTGTTCTTCGTTCGTTCCTTCGTTCGTTCGTCGATACGAGTATGAGTAACAAGAATTAATATCCCATGAATCCAGTCGTCGAGAGTCGCTTGCTTTTAACTCGGCCGCTTGGGACGTCCTTCCTCCACGATAAATACATTTCCCGTTCCTTCCTTCCTTCCTTCGTCCCTTCCTCCTCACCCTTCTTCATTCTTCTTTTTCTCTTTCACCGCGCGAGCACCGAGTATCGTCGTTCCTCCTTTTATCCTACCGAGCTGCGTCCTAGCGCGTTTTACGCGTGTACAGACGATCGTATCCACCCTTTCTGACTCTCTCTCTCTCTCTCTCTCTCTCTCTCTCTCTCTCGTGCCAGTAAAAGGAGAAAACGAGTAACGACACTAAAGGAAATTTGTAATGAAACGTACAAGACATAATGGCGAATGGCGAAGGAGGCCAGGAGAAGCCACCGAAGCGATTTATCACGAACGCGATGTGTGATCGGGCTCGCCTCTGCGCGCTCGGACGTTAATAACGCCGCTGCCGCCGCAGTTGCAAGCAGAGAGTCACGAGTTCTATTCCGAGTCGCGAGTTCTTCCCTTTCTCCCCCCTTGGAGTCTTGTCTACGAGAATGCATGCCTAATAAAGAGACGAGCAGCAGCAAGAGCAACAGCAACATCGCCGTCGAGTGGTATCGGCATGGCCTTTTTCGTAGCGACCGGCTTCGAAAAGCGTTATCGACGCGATAGCTGCACGAGGAGGTAGTAGAAGGTAGAAAGAAACGTGTCTTCGGGAAGTCGCGTGGAAGGAACGAGCGTGCCTCAAGGACGCGTCAAAGGGAATTAGCGTGTAAAGTGGAGAAACGCGGTGCAGCGGAATGGAACGCGTCCTTCGACAATGTCGTCTTGTTGTCGGTCCACCGGTGACCAGGGAAAGATATTCGATCTGTCGACGTTTTCAGATCTTTCGGAACACTGAAAACCGCAAAATTCTTGGACGGTTTTTGCACGGCAGGATAAATTAGCTTCGCTTTACGGTATCATGGAGTTTCATTTTTCCACAAGAAGCGGGGATTCATTTCGCGAGTGAGATCGAGTCAGGAAAAGTAAAATGTTAGAAGGATTTGCTGAAAAATCGGTGGCCAAGATTCGTGGCACGTGTAAGCTCGAAATCGGTGATGCCGCGTGGACCGATGTATCCTGGCAGGAGTCGGCTAGCCAACGGACGTGGTGCAGCTGACTGGAAGATGGAAGGGCAAAGAGTAGAGAGATAGATGGAGTAGGAGGGGTAAGAAGAAAATACGGATAGAGAACTAATGCCGAAGCTTGATGCTGTTGGAACGACGGCGGTATGTGTAACAATCCCGTGATTGCCGCATCACTACCGGGTTCGATGCTCACTATTCCCTTTCTCTCTCTCTCTCTCTCTCTCTCTCTCTCTCTCTCTTTCTCTCTCTCTCTCTCTCTCTCGCTCTCTCGCTCTCTTAGGAATTGCCGCTAGCTCAGGCTCCCTTTCGTTTTCCTCGACTATATCGAAGTCACGGAGGTAGAGGAAAAGGATGAGGAAACGATCGTTCGGGTAGAGTAAGATGTATATACATATATACACATCTGGGCTGCCGCTGCAGTCTCGAGATCGACGTTTGATGTAAAAGTGCAAAAACAAGCATGCGGTTTTGTCGAGCGAGGAAGGTAGGGCGGCGGGCGGGATGGGAGAAGGTGGAAGGTGAATCGAGGCAGGGAGGAAGGAAGGAAAGAAGGAAGAGAAGCCGGCTTAGCGGGGTAAAGCCAACCGAGCAAGCCGGGGGCTTCGGGCCTGCTCCAGCTAGCCACTATCGAGTTCGAGTCTCTCTCAACGAGTTGGCAAACTATTCCCAACGCTGCCGCTGTTGCAGCTCGTTGCTTGCCGTTCCGTTGCTCCGACCTACGCGCGCTATGACTATCTGAGAGAGAGAGAGAGAGAGAGAGAGAGAGATGGAGTAGGAAGTCGAGCACCACGTTTCCCGCCCTCTTGTAACTTTTATGATCCGCGTAAAGCAGCGATTTTCGCCAGTTCCGCTCCCATCCACTTCTCTCTCCCTTTTTCTCGCTCCTTCCCTCAAGCAGTTTCTATTTCTATGCTCGTCGCTCCCGCGGCTCCAGTTAATTCGCGTTTTGCCGTCGACGCGCGCTCCTCTCTCACGACTTTTCGTTTTTGTGAGTATACAAACGGATAGACGCATCCGGACGAGTCTCTCATAGGTAGGTAGGTAGCTAGGTAGATAGGTGGATAGGTATCTAGGAGAACGTAATACCATGCTCAGCAAGCTCGATACGAGCCATAGACGCCGCGTGGGCTCATGTTTCCAACTTTCGAGGATACGTGTACTTCGAAATGAATCTAAAGTAACCCGAAAGGATCGTTGTTCGGCCTCGATCGTCCGATATTGCTCGTTCGAGGCTGAAGGGATAGCACGCGCGCGCACTCGTTGCTTTTTTCAACGTCGCTCCATCTTCTCGCAGACGTTTCCTTCGGCGTATGATCGATCGAACGTGGCTTTATCCACGAATCCTATGAGACGAGCACGAGCACGGCCTTTATGAGGAGATATCAAGCGATTCGTCGGACGCGATTGGAATCCGACTTTATTTCGATATCCTCGCGAACGCAGGAAGAAGTTCGACCAGCTTCGCGCGTCGAGTAAGAAAAATGTCAGGGAAAACGGTCGAAAGCTTCGCGTCACGCTCCGTTCGATACGACACGATATCCATGAAATTGAGAATTCGTGGAACGAGCTAGTAATTCGCACTGTCATACCAACAATGGTGTTACGGTCGCACTTAATTAAGTCGGAGTGGATCCGCCGATCGAGGCGCTGATAAAAAGCAATTTTTTTTTGGACAAATTGCACCTTTGCGAAACTTCGACGTTCGAGGCGGTATTTTATTTTCGTTTAAAGAGCGAGAATACTGAAATTAATCGACGAGCGAAATTAATTTTCTTCCAAAAGGGATCGGAATATCGACCGCCGATCTTGTATCGTAGAGTACCGCGTTCGAATTTGCGCGAGGATGAAAATGAAAGGAGAACCATCGCACGGCCGCGATTCAACGATGTAACTCGTTTCACGAACGTAAAATAATGTCACGTAATGGCGCGGTAACGTAATAATTTTTATTCACCCAACACGCCGCCGCCGGCGAACGCGTTCGCGTTTCGTTTTATCGTTCGCTCGCGAACTTGATTATTTTCGAGCGTGTGTCCCTTCTCGAACGTAACTCGTATTTTAATTTTGAAGGTATCCAGGTTACGCGATGGGCTCTCGGGGGAGGGAGGATGGACGAACGGGGGGTGACTAGTCCAAAAAAATATTTCCCTCGCGGGTACGGTCACGTTCTCATTTCGCGAGAGCAGAAATAGAGTCGGCCGAGAGTTACCAGTCGTTTTTAACGGACGCGAGTCCGCGACGGGAAAAATAATAGCATCGTATTTGCGTAACAAGTGTCATACCGAGGCTTTGTCTCGTAAAGCCGACAGATGGCTCGACGTTGCGAGCTTATGTCGCGGGAGATGGAAACGAATACGTATTCGCGTGTCTTCCTCCCGTAGACAGAGGGTGCGCGCAAGAATACTCTTATCGTTGTGGTAATATAGCTCTACGTACGTATACCTCGTATATACTTGTAGGCAGTACCCGCTCCTTTCTGGTAACTCACCTGCAACAGAAAAAGAAAAAGGGGCATCGTGAGAAATCATTCTTCTATCTGATCGAAGGTGTCGAGAGTTTGAAATACGAGCGAGTTGCCCGTGGCTCGGATTTCTTATTGCTCTCTTGGACCTCCTATAACGTTCGCTCCCTTCCCTCGATCCTTTTGCAATGTTTTTTTGTCTCCCTCCTTCTTTCTTTCTCTCTCTCTCTCTCTCTCTCTCTCTCTCTCTCTCTCTCTCTCTTTATCCTTTCATTTTCTTTTTACTAATCTCCGAGGAAGCGACCGGCGGGAATTTCGTGGAGGCACGATATCGAGATCATCGTGGGCCTCCGTCGATTAACCGCTTTTGTTGCTCGTGTTCCACGGAGGTGTAGTTTCGAAGCTAATTGTCCGAAATACCTGATGCGCTTTCGGGATGGGGGCCAAACAAGCAAAACCCCGAATTATCGTTAATACACGGGTACACCGCAGAGAGTTCGGGTTATATGGCATATTGCGTTGTCAGTAATGATCTATAGGTATTCAAAACGCGTTTGATCGAGTTCGTATCGCGGGAAAGTATATAGGCCGGTGCGTGCGAGCTTGTGTGCGCGTGTCCCGGCTAGACGCAAAAAGAGGGACTTTAATTAGCGCTATTACGTTCCTACCTTGGTAACGGTCGGCCAGTCAGTTTTTCGTCGTCGTTTTCGTCGTCTAACGAACATGTTCATGGTGGTTCGCGTCGGGGATGGAAGGAACAAAAGACGGGGAGAGAAACGAAACGACGACTCGTTTTCATTCTCTTCATGATTCATGATTCGTCTAACGGAGCCACTTTAGCTACTTCTTTTCGTTTGCCAACGACAGACGTCGGCTAGTCGGCGAAAAAGCCGTTCGCGTCTGTCTTCCCATCGGTCGAAATTTATATTTAACGTCGTTTAATCTTGCTTCGCCTTCGATCCAGCTCGAATCGTTCGAATCGAAAGGATGGCGATGTCGCTCGACGCTAAGGTTTGCTCGAAGACGAAGAATACCGTTTTGTTTTCAATCCGGTCGCTATTCCAAGAACGACGGAGCTCGTTGACCACCGACACACTCAAAATGTTTTTCCTCGTCTTCCCCATTTTCCACATAGTCTTTCTTTGGTTTCCTTCGTTGGAGAAAAGCGAAGTTCAAGACGAATAAGGAGTAAGAGAAAAAGAGAGAGGAAGGATGAAAGGAGTTAGTCAAGTTAAAGAATTGCGACGGAAAGCTTTCGTACGAAATTGAGTAGCGTTATGCCGGCTGAACTTATATATTTTTCAATAAACAGACGAGACGACGAACGTTTTCTCTTTCGTCGCAACCGCTGGAAATTCCAATAGAGCCCCGGCTACCACCGCCTTTGCTACGTACCGACCGTCCGGATTCTCCTATCTTTTTATTTTTCCCCCGGCGGAATATCTCATTTCATTTCGTTCGCGGTTAACGCATAAGCGAGATTTCAATTTGACGTCTCGCAAGATAAAATCCCACTATATATGTCTACCGACCAATTCCGGGTGGGTCGAGTCTCGAGTCGAGTCGAGTAGAGCCGGAGCAACGAAAGCCGATGTGCGTCGATCCTGTACGATAGAGTTTTCAATTCAAGTCGATGATCAAAAGAACTTTTCAGAAGCTGGCCGACGTCATACTCGCTCAATTTTTTCGCGCGACAAGCCAACGAAGAATAATTGATTACTTTTCCGCGAGTAGACGTCTTCTTTGATAATGCACGTACCTAATAGAAAATTGAAATAACTCGCTCTTTTATTCCCCTTTACCTCCGATAGAAGAGAAACTCGCTCGCGACAGATGTGTATATTAAAAATGTGATGATAGAATGAAAGCACCGCGTAATATCGAACGAATTTTTGACAAAGGAAAAATAGATAGGTAGAAAAAAGCGAATAGAAGGTCGTGAAAAATTAAATCTCTGCATCTGATATTTGCTCTAGCATTTCTCTTTCCGACATTTCTTTTTTCTTTTTTTTTTCCTTTCATGACGTTACTCGAGCAAACGATCTGGGTACTAACGGTAGAGGGAATACGAAAACTCGAATTCCCTCGGAGAGCACCATCAAACCACCCTCTCTCTCTCTCTCTCTCTCTCTCTCTCTTTTCTCTTTCATTCTCTCTCGTATGTACTTTAACGCGATTCCGCGCATCCTTATATTCCTTCATATTTCCTGGTCGAGCTATCATCCTCGGGACATCTCGAGGCGCGTCTCCCAATCGCGCTTGCCTGCGTTGTAGCCAACCGCGGAATAGGAAAAGAAAGAAAGAGGACGTTCGCCGTTCGAGCGAACGTAGTTTCTCTCGATAGGACGATATTTATTTCGCATTGTCTGCCGTCTCTCCCTCGCGCCGAGCGGCTTCGTTTTCCTTCTCTCGGTACCGCACGAAGCGGAAGTCGTGAGCGCACGAGGAGAGGATGCGATCCGAGAATGAAAGAGAGAGACAGAGAGAGCGAGAGAGAGAGAGAGAGAGAAAGGGTGGGGGAGAGGGACGGCTAGAATGAGAGAGTAACTGCAACCGCAGTAGGATCGGCAATGGGCGCAACGTCAAAGAGGGTACCGCGATTTCCCTATGCAAATCGACGATCGCTCTCGCGGTGGAGGAAGAGAGAGAGAGAGAGAGAGAGAGAGAGAGAGAGAGAAGGAGAGGTAGAGGCAAAGCAAGAGAGGGAGAGGTAACGTGGCTAAAATAACCGTCGGGAATAGTGCCATAGATTGGGAGGACGAGTTAGCGCGCATTGCGAGAAATGGACAATATATCGTTGAGGTCGGCCATTACGGAGGACCATTAGATAGTCGACACGTCGAGATAACGAGCATTAGCCACACAACGGCCATGTTAGGTACGTAACCCTCTAGGTAGGTACGGAGGCGCAGCGGGGTGCATAGCCGATCCATAGACCGGCCTACCGCACCGACCAATCTTCTCCTACCCCCCTCAACCCTTCAGAGAGGAGTCCCTATTATCCCTGTCCTTCCACGCGTCCACTTTTCTTTGATTTCAAATTCGAGCATAGGTACACACGTTCTTTGCCGGGAGTCGACAAGACTTTTCTCCACATTGGTACACCGTGGTTCGTTAACTAGCACGATGTCCGAGTAGGTACGAGAATAAGACAGAGAGGTTAAGAGTTAGCGCGAACGATCGGAATCGCGATTCCCATTTTTTCCAAGGTGTCCGGTGTGTACGTACGATCGGGCGAACTCGTCCGGGGCTTAAATCAATTTACTTCTCGGCAGGAGGGAAGAAGAGCAATATCTGGGCAAAGTATCTGTGCCAGTACACGCGCAAGAGCCGGCTGGTCATGCAGGACGTTTCCTTTTCCGGCAAGGTAGATGTCGGAGAGATTCTTTTCCTTCTCCTCTTCCTCCTCCTCCTTCTTCTTCTTCTATCCTACTACCCTGCTCTCTCTCTCTCTCTCTCCTCTCTGTCTTTCTCTACCTCCTATCTCATCCCCTTTCTACCTTCTTGCCGGCAACGCTGCTAACGAAGAACGGAATCTCACGTGCAGATTTCTCTCACACTCGCGTTATTGCTCCTGAGTGCTCTCGGCTCTCCGCTTCGTACTCGCTTCTGTTTCTACCACCACCCCTCTCCCTTCTCTCTCTTTCTCATACTCTATTCCTTTAACTCGTCGGATGTTGCTCTGAAATAAAGAGGCACGGAGAGAAAGAGAGAAAACGACTTGAGGAGCATAGTAGCACGCCGACGATCGGTGGGACGATACCGTGCGTAATTTCCTTTGTTTCCACAGTGCCATTCGTTTCCAGGTGAGCTCTCTCCGCTAGCGGTTTCGATTACCTTCGACGATTTCGCCATGCCGCCGCGCTACGTTTCCGCGGCCGCTTAAGGCGAACGCAACGACGATCGACGATGAAAGGGGGAGGGTTAAAGGTGCATGTCGAGGCAATAACGGCCGAGGAATAATGCGATCGCCGCGAGTCCCGCGCAATTAACCCTTCGCCTCCCTCTTCCGATTCACGGCCTACCACGCGATCCGATAACTATTAACGACTTTCTCTTCTCTCTCTCTCTCTCTTTCTATCTCCTTCCCTCTCTCTTTTACTAAGTAAAGAGAATCGATCGAAGGACGATCTTGAAATTTTAACGGGAACCGCCCGGTCCAGCGCATTGCTGTTTTATCGATCGGAAGGAATCGCGTTTTTCTTGCTAATTAGCACGAGATATTTCTTATCCAGACAATCTCCGAACGAGAGGTATTCTATCGTTTTATTTGCCCGTTATAAATGAGAGATTTGATTTGCGCCTCGACTTTTAAACAAACATATCAAAGGTAAAAGAAACTACTGTAAGAAAGATAACACGCGACTCAGAAGTTGTACGAAGAGAAAGGGAAAGCGGAGCGTGTTGCTGATTCTAGCCCACCCCCCCATTTTATTTGATACGATAATAAATGTCACGCATTGATTGCGAATACTCAGCGTTCGTTAACACCAATGAAACAAAAAGAGAAACTAAACGAGACCTAATCACTATCGACTTTCTCTTTTCCTGTCTCTTGTTCTCTCTCCTGCTGCTCTCTTAACGTTTCGCTCACGAACGAAGAATTTAACGACGTGCCGATGAACGGATCTCCAGTGCGCCATAAATCACTCGCGCGATCCTTGCCCTTGGTCTAGCCGTCTTTAAAAAGCGAGCTAGCTCGTTCGGAAAAATGCTCGTTTGTGCGAGCGTACCACAGCGAACGCTATGATCTCTTAGACAGGCTTTCTTCAACCAACCGCGATTCCACGACTGATTTTTAGAAAAGAAATTCCACGATGATCGCACGAAATTGCGATACGCTTCCCTCTCTTCTTGTAGAACGACACACGATTGAAGAAACGCGAAGACATGATCCTCTTAGAGATAAGGGCCTTCGTAAAATCCATATCGCGAAGGAGTAAGTAAAAGAGTGTGTGAGAGAGAGAGAGAGAGGGGGGAGAGGGAAGTGGGTGAAAGACAAAAGAGCTTCTCGTTAGTTTCAAGTCGGTCGAGCACATCGAATCCGGCAAAGAGACGACGACGGACGGGACTCCTCTCCCTCTCTCTCTTTCTCGTCCAAATTCCGCAACAGACATCGACTTCGCGAGCGCTCATGCGGAATCTTCTCTAGTTCCCCACCCTTACACCCACCCCACCCACCAAGTCACCCTCTTTTCTTCATGTGTGAGCGTCACAAAGCGGAATTCTCGAACGGTGGTTGCAAAGAGGGGTAGTGATGGGTCTGATCGTTAGGTGGTACTTCCGAAGTAGCAAGAGAGGTGGGTGAACTCAGCGAGCGAAGAAAGACAAGAGGAAGAGAATGACAAGGACGAAAACGAGAGAGAGAGAGAGAGAGAGAGAGAGGAAGAGAGAAGAAAAGGGAAGAGGAATTGAGAATGCCGTCGATGTCATGGATGATTGCACCGTAATCGGGAAGCTCCTTCCTTCCTTCCTACCTTCCTACCTAGCTAGCTAGCTGACTGGCTACGTCGCGTTCCTCGGGGAATCCTCGTCATTCCGGCGTACGTCTTATCGCTTTAACGCACAGGCCGTCAAAGTCTACAAGAACCGTCCTCGTCCGCACCTAGTGTTCTACAATCCATCGGGAAATGTAACCGGACAAACGGAAGAGACTTCTTCCACCTCCTCCTTCAACTATTCGACTAAACCGGCTTCTAACGTTGGGCGATTGAAATTTGCATAGATCGAATCGAGAAAAGTGATATTTTTTTTGAACGAGAAAGGTTCGCACTGATTCGAATCGCCATACGATCTCTTCCGTGTCTCTCTCTCTCTCTCTTTCTCTCTGGTGTACAAGATTATTCCCTGTCGAGTGGGATAAAGATAGAGATAGAGAAAAAGGAAAATAGAAAGAGAAAGAGAGAGAGAGAGCGAAAGGGAGAAGAAGATAACAGCGGAGAATGGGCTCGAAGCAACGAAGCCGCTCTTTCAGGAGAGTACGCGCGGGAGGAGGAAGAGGAAGAGGAAGAGGAGGAGGATGGCCTAGGCGAATTACGGCAATTCGCCGAGAGTAATGTTTTTCCGTGCGTGCTCTTGTTCGCGCTGGCCGCCGACGCGTAAGCGGACAATCGTGGACCGTCGTAGCGCACACGCTCGCGTATATTCATGTAACATTCATTCTTCGCGTCGGCCGTCTAGCTCGGCTTCCGCATCTATTGTCAGCTTGTACTACGTTAAACCGTGCTCGTCTCTATCCCCCCCTCTCTCTCTCTCTCTCTTTCTTTCTCTTTCTTTCTTTTGAAAAGAACGAAGAGTACGAGTCGCTCGTGTGATTGTGATTACGATTGCGAGTGGAGTGCACGCGCGCACCAGCTCTGGCGCCGGTGTGCGTTAGTAGGAAAGACGACGGACGTCAAAGGGATTAAGTCGTCGTTCCATTCGCGTGTCGTTAATCAACGGAGCCGGAGCGAACGAGCTAGAAAATCGTCGCTATTTCGTACTTCTCCTCCTCTTCCTCGTCTTCGTGTTTCTTTAACGAAGAAAACGGTGGGCGGCTCGGACATTCTACTTTCTATTCTTCCTACCGTTATTATCCTCGCTACGTCGTGTCGGGACTCGGAAGGATGTATGAAGGAACACGACGGGACACCTTTCTTCTTCTTCTTCTTCTTCTTATATCTCCAGCCTTCTCAAGGCCCTTTCGATTCTTCCTGGTCTTTGACTCGTAGAAAAAAGGAGCAGCGTGGTGCATCGATCCGTTCGAAAGTTCGCGCGGAAGGAGAAAAGGGGAGAAAAGGAAACGGGAAGCTGAGAGATGGATAAAGAAAGAGGTGGTTGCTCTTTTATACTCTTTCTCTCTTTCTCGTTCCCACTCTTTCGCGTGGAATTAGCGAGCGCGTCCGGGACAGGTGCGAAGTGAAGCATCATCGATCATATCTTATGAACGCTCCTCGCGACGTAGACGCGGCAAAATCTTTCGAAACTAATAAATTCCATGTTCTCGGGTCATTAGAAAGAAATTACGGTCGGAGCGTTAACCGAAGTTCACGATCGCGCGAGGCGTACAGCAAAAGGAGGAAAAGGAGAAGAAGGTGGTGGTTGAGGTGGTGGTGGTGGGGGTGAAGGAAGGATCTTGGTAATAAGGAAAGTTTATCCGTGACGGCGAGTACGAGAGCGGCGCGCGAAGAACGAAGAAATGGAAGGCGCGAGCTAGTGAAAAGGGGGGCAAAGAGAGCGAGGGAGGGAGGAGAGAAGTGCGCCGAGGCAATCGGGTACGTTTTTGCCGATAAACGCTTCTCCGACGAGCGTTAATTACATTCCGCGCGAACGGTCCCGCGATCGAGAGATTCGCCGTGGTCGTTCGTAGAAGCTGCCACTGACAGGGGGCCAAATCAAGAAAAGGGAGAGGAAAAAGGGAAAGAACAAATAGAGAGAGAAAGAGAGAGAGAGGGAGAGAGAGAGCATACTACTCGCTTCGCTTATACCCTCTCATTCTCTCGGAATACCAGAGGGTAAAATTATAGGGGGAGAGACTTGTCGCACTTGTCGGTATTCGAGACGACGTAGGTACCCTAAGGCGGCAAAGGATTCTCGCGTTCTAGCTGTCGCGTTTCTCTCGTACCGTGAGCGTGAGTCGTGCGCGTAGTAAGAAGAGGATCGTTCCTTTCTTCGTTCGTTCATTCGTTCGTCGAAGGTGGATAGGTAAGCGTTAATTAGCCGTAACATCGCTATCATCCTTCGAGTAAGGCTTTCAATTACTTCGGTGTCTCCGGCGTATCGCGTTACTCCGCTAATCAAGAGGGAGGGGATTTGTACGATGCTGCGTATTAAGCTTCGCTGTGGCACGCGTGGATAGCACGTTACGACGACTAGCCTGCCGACTCTGGCGTTGCTACTCCGTGCCAGCGCTCCTCCTTATTGCCGTTCCTACGGTGCAGCCTGCTGCTTGCTAATTAGCAGCTCTTCTACCTTCCTAACTCCCGGCAGTAACGCGACCGGGAAAGCTCCTTATCGTTGCAGTCCGCTTTGAGAGAGTAAGAGAAAAAGGAAGAGAGAGAGAGAGAGAGAGAGAGAGAGAGAATTTCTAATTGTAAGAGAGGTACGCGCTGATTATAACACGATTAAATGAGTACCGAGTTCTCGAGGATCGTCACACGCGAATCTCGACTCCGATCGTTTCTTTGATCGTCGACGACCACATTGAGATCTCTCTTTCCGTTCTCATCATCATCATCATCGTCGTCGTCGTCGTCGTTATCGTCATCGTCAATGAGAACGTGTCACCGAGCTTGTTACCTCCACAGACCACAGTTACCTCCACCCTTCTTCCACTTTTTTCTATTATTTTCGTCCTCCACTATCTTCGCGGATCCCCTCCCCCCCCTCGTGGATGATGCTTCGCTGCGCGAGAAGGAAGAAGAAAATTCCTAAGTCGAGTTCTCGTGCGCCTATTAAATCACCGCTCCCTGTGATTCTCTCGAGGATTCTTAAGAATTTATTATCAAGGAAGAGTACGTCTCCTCGGGGAAAGAAAAGACTGCGTTTACTCGCGGCGACCTAACAACGGGGAGGATCGAGAAAATCGCGTCAGCTGTAAAAGTTAACAAATAACGCGGGAATATTCTTGATAATGTAAAAGCATGTGTGCGACTATTATTTTCGATATAAACGTACGAACAGTGCGTGTGAGAAAAAGAGAGATAAAATGAAACTCGTTGGAATGCGGGATAAGGTAATCTCGACGACTCGGTAGTCATCCAGCTGCGTGGAAACCACCCGCTGCGCGACAACCACGCGAGGATTCGATGGATATGCGATACTCGTCTTACGTACATACGTAAACCTACAAGGGATGAGATTAGCGGGGGCTGTGGGCACGCGAAGATTACCTGGCTATCCACAAGCGCTTCCTTTGCGTTTGTTTAAATTGAAATATCGACGAATCCGAGTAGCTAAATCGATCGAGACCACGTTGGTCACCGTGACTTGACGGCGGAGTTACAATACCTACACTATTATCTGCTCAGCTTCTCTCTCTTTCTTCTGCTTTCTTATTCTCTCCAACATTTCTACCTAGCCCTTCAACCAGCTTCTCGTTTACCTTCTTCTTCTTCTTCTTCTTCTTTCTCTGTCTATGCCCATCAGTCTCCTCTCCATGCATAATACCACGCGAGAGAACGCGTCGTGCGTGATAGCGAGAGCTCCGTTTTCTTCTCGTTTCAATTTACATAATTCGCTATGCGATGTGCGCGCGCTGCACCCGCGTACGTTCCACTTCTCTCTCTCTCTCGCTCTCTCTGTTTCATTTTCTCTTTCTTCTCGTAAAAAACGGAAGAAGAAAGCGAGGTAAAGACGCGACGTTCTTGAAAGAATTACGAAGACTCCTTGTCGAGGTCTTCGCTTTTTACTTCTCGGAGTAAAGCGTTTCCAGGACACTCTCTCTCTCTCTCTCTCTCTCTCTCCCTTTCCTTTCGATTTCTTCGGATCAGCGCTCCCTTATCTCGTTTCACCGTCGCGTTCATCCGTCATGCGGGGCATCCTCCATGAATGTTGGGAATATTGCAAGATGCTCGTCGAGATGATGATGGAGGGATGCAGAGATATCTGGAGACCATTAAAATCCGTCCGACCGTTGAATCGGTCGTGGTGCGTTACTTTTACTCCGTGTCTGTAACGCTCGCTCGCTGACCGGTCGCCGTTCCTCGCTCGCAGCTATTATGCCACGACTTGGAAAGGATTACGAGGAAGATAGTAATAGAGAGAGAGAGAGAGAGAGAGAGAGAGAGAGAGAGAGAGACGAGATTATCAGAGACTCCTCGAAGTAACCACGAGTTATATATCTTCCCTCCTTAATCTCGTATTTCTCTGTACTAAGATTTGAACCGTGTACGAACGCATCACGGTCTAATTTCAATTATCCGCTTGAACAAAAATAATCGAGAGTCCGGGAGCGTGCGTGAATGGAATTACCTCGCGGAAGATAGTATACCAAAAATGAGAAATAGAAAGGGAGAATGATAATTAACGAGTCGAGAACTGAATCTTTAATCGTTGGGTATCCACCCACCAGATAGGGCGGTTCTAATTAATAAATATCGCCATAGGTAATGAATTGCATCTATCTCTTCTATATAACGGGATCGTAACGTCGCTCTGATTGCGAATTAATTACTTATATCGTGCCATTTGCATATGCAAATCGGCCTCGCCCGATCTGGAGACAGGCGAGAAGGAGAAGAGTGGGGAACGAGAAAGAAAAAGAGAGATGGAAGAAAGAAGAAGAAATGTGTGTGCTGGGATGCGAGGAGAACGAGCTTTCGAAAGTCGTCAGATCCTGAATGAACGGAAAAGGAACGGGAAAGGGGATGGGGATATAAAAAAATAAACTGAGGAGATATACGGATAAAAAGAGTAAAACAAAGAGAGAGAAAGAGAGAGAGAGAGAGAGAGAGAGAGAGAGAAAGGGTAGGTAGAAACGGTGGCTGGACGCACTTATCGTGGCATTCGTATCTATCAGAGCGTTCTTGTAACGGCGCATGTTAACGACGCATGATAGCTCTATGATAGCCGTAATATACACGGCGATTACAAACGAGAGAATGCAAATACCTTATTGCGCTGGGGCTGCCGGCACTGGCTGAACGAGCCTCGTTCTACGTATCTATCGCGTATCGAATTCCCATTCGCATATGGGATCGAGGGATGAGAGGGAGAGGAGGCAGTTATATACTTTTGTTTTGCAAACGAAATTACGAATCATCTCCGAGCAGACGATCGCCGTAAGATAGGCAGACTTCTGCAACATACTTGATCTCCATCGGTGGTATTAACCTTTTTTCTATTTTTTTATTATTAATATTATTTAAACAACCTTTCTTCTCTTCGTCTTATCTTTCATCCCCCTATTCTTTTATCCTCGGTCTTGTTTCGCAAAGTATAAAGAGAAACTCTAAATAGGCACGAAATGCAAAATGGAGGCTAATCGTCGGACGTATCCTTATCTGAAAGATAAATCTCGGAAAGCAGAGCTCGCTCCATACTCTTCTCTCTCCCTCTCTCTCTTTCTCTCTATTTCTTTTTCTCACGGTAAGAAAAGCGAGCGACAAAGTGAGACGTTAAAATCTCCGTCGTCCTGGGAGGATGCGGCAACGTTTCTAAAAAGCAACGAACCACTTAGTTCGTCCTTAGAGTTCTTTCTCTCTCTCTCTCTCTCTCTCTCTCTCTTTCTCTTTTGCTTTCTACCTTCTTCTTCTTTGCACGAGTACCAAAAAGGACGAGAGGGAGGAGAAAAAGAGAGAAAAAGAGAGTGGGAAGAAAAGGATCACGACGACAGCTTGAGAAAGCGTGCGACGACGTAGCCTGTAAACGATGTTCCGTTTTGCTCCGGTGGATAACGCGTCGACGTAGAGCGAGTCGCGCTACTTTCTCTCTCGCTGTTTTTCTCTCTTACGCGAGGGAGGTGCATCGAGGTGGCACGAAGGAAAAGATCTAGGATCCTTCCCCTTAGAACGAGAGAGAAAGAGAGAAAGGGAGAGGGTGCGAGGTGGTAAATGCAGTATCGGACGCGAACATCGGGGTAAACGGCGACTCGTACTGCTGCACTTTGTTCCCTCGAAGAGAGCAAGATAGGAGGAGGAGGAGGAGAAGAGAAAGAGAGAGGGAGGGAGGGAGCGACTGGCAGTGTGGGTTATGTATTGGCACATGTACGTAATTGTGGCCATTTGTCGAGAAGCGAGAGAGCGAGAGGAAAGAGGGTAGGTCGCTCCGATGCTCGCGGTTTCGAACGAAGGGTAGCGAGAAGATAGAGAGGGAAAGAGGAAGAGAGAGAGAGAGACAGAGATAGAGAGAGAGAGCAAGAGAGAACATTTCGAATCGTGGAGAGGGCGTCTCTCCTGGCGATCGTGGCTGAACGCGCAATACATCACGGGATTGCGTAGACGACGACGTATATTTCCGAGTAATAACCTCGTTCGCGTGGGGTGGTCCTCGGGAAACGAAAATACTACTCGCTTTTTTTTCGCGACTCTACTTTTCTCTGTATGAACAACCACCATTTCCGATCGTGTTTGCGGCGCGTACCACGCGATGTTTACGATAAAAATTAATGTCTCGCTCGTAGGAGGTTTAAAAACGTTCACCATACGTAAAAACGTCCCGTCTGTGAATATTTCGAGAAAAACGTTAACGTACGCTTTCAAACATGTTGATAGAATATGCCTCTATCGGAAATGCAAACTAATCTGGATTTCTGTATGAACGAGTATCGTGCATGAAAGGAAACGAGGAAAAGATTACGTCCCTGTCGAAAGAGAAGTGGGAAACGATATTTACGCGTGAAATGTTGTGAGTGCTTTCAAATATTCGTCACGGGAGTTATGGCTACGTATGATTCAAAGAGAAAGCTACAGAGAGAGAGAGAGAGAGAGAGAGAGAGGGGAGTCTTTCGTTTAGCGAAAATTTAAAGCTGATTAGTTAATTCAGATATTACGCGCGCGCGGCACACCGGGTAAATAATGTTGTAGATATGAAGCGTGCGCTCGGCGCGCATACCAGCGCGAGCGACCACCCGCGCAACCGCTTTTTGCGCAAGGATCGTTAATATCGTCGCTTATCCATGTCTGCCGGGATTATTCGCTGGGTACACCGCCCGCCCGGGAAAGGTTACAAAAGAGTAATGCAAATTAGTCCTCGTTTTTTTCACCGGGCCATCGTTAATATCGGAAGGCACGGCAGCGCATGCTCGCGCAAAAACGACACGCTCGCGACATACGCGACGCGTGTGGCCAATTCCGCAGTGGAAATATTTATCGAATGCTTCTATCTTCCGCGCTCGTTTTTTCCTCCCTCTTCTCCTATCAATAACCTCGTTCACTGTGCCCGCTAAAAATCATTAACGGTGAATCAACGTTTATGAAAGTAAAAACATGATAGTCGGACTGAAAAACGTTGTTAAATTGAGAAAAAGCTATGTCAATAAGGAAAGTAAATAATTTTTCTCTCGCTCTTAGAAAAGTCTTCTCGTGAAACTGTTTTCACCGACCTCGAGGATCACCACTACCGTCATCGTACATATACGCACACGCGCGTCGAGTTCCCATCGATGTTTCTTCCCCCTCCGTTTATTTCATATTAAAAGAAGTCGATTAAGTGCCAGACGAGAAGAGGGAGAAGACAGAGAACGTTCGTGGCACCCCCCGTCTCCCACACCGATGGAGGACGAATAATTTGAGATTCATCGGGATGCAGCGGGGCGAGCCACTTGTAATTCTTTTCTGGCGGCAGCCTCCGGCACCGCGTTCCTCTTCTTCTCTTCGCAGTCTTCTTATTCTTCCTCTTATCCACGGGTCGCGTCTTGATCCGCGACGGCTTTTTTGTCTCGCCATTTGTTCGCAATAGCACGCGGAGGAAAAGTGTCCGGAAGAGAGAAAGGGAGAAAGGGAAAGAAAAAAAAGGTAAAAAGATAGGAAAAAAAGGTGGCACGATGATGGAGAAAAGGAAGAGTATCGAAATAAATAAAACGAGAAAGAGAGAGAAAGAGAGAAAGGAGAGCAGAAAAAGACGCCGGGAGAAAAGAGGGTGGAGCATCGCCTCGCCAAAGTTAACTTCGCATTTAACATCTGCTTGGAAGGTTAAAATTTCCCTCGAGGTTTACTCTAAGTTGTACGGGACGAAGGCGGGATATCTTTTGTCCCGATTCGAGGAGAGAAAATCGGCGTGGGTGGAAAGAGAAAGAGAGAAAGAGAGAAAGAGAGAAAGAGGGTCTTTATCATTACGCGATAGACCTTCGTAGCTCGTTCCTTTTCTTTCCTTTTCGCTTCGTCGGTGCCACCGCCAGCGGGTCTTCCAGACGAGCCACGGCACCCTCTTTCCTACCTCCACCCCTCTTCGACCACCTCTCGACTACCCTTTCCACCACCGCACTACCCTTCCAGCACCTTCTTTCTACCTTTCCCTTCGAGGCTAAGAAAAGCTCCAGTCTCGAGACAACGGGGGGATGGTCTGTGTGAGATCCCAGCTCGTACGCTTAGGTGGACTCCTTCGCGTCTACTACTCGCACTTTTACCCCTTTCTTCCATTAATTATTTACCACGAGAGATACGGGATCGTCTGTCCGAACGAAACTTCGAGGGTTCGGCTTTTAGTGCCCGTATCTCCTCGGTTTCTCTTTAAGTAAAGGGCTCAGGGCGATAATATCCCTCCACCTCTCTCTCTCTCTCTCTCTCTCTCTCTCGCCCCCCACCCCCTTGTCTTTCTCTTTCCATCTTGTCGAGAACTTTCCTCCTCGATATACCTACCTTCTCAACTGCTTCTCGAATAAGAAAAGATACTCCTCCCAGTTCCCGCGAAAGGCTTCTCTTCAAAATCGAATTCGAAAAGGACAAAATCGAGTTGGAAAGATCCAAACGATAGAAAATTCGGTCTTTTCGTTAATCGCTTCCAGTCTTTGTGATTCTTTCCGGCAAGAATATTCTGCGGAATAGGAAGCGAAGACGCGTTGGCGTATAAGGTCGACGGTCGTGGGGAGAAGCGCATGCTTTAAAAGGGTGGCTTCCGATAATCGCGAGAAGAACTTGGGGGCTGCGTTTATTAGATTATATTCTCGGAGAAAGCCGAGGGGTTTATCACGGACGGATCGTGTAAGGCCGCTGTGATTTTTCCACTCCTTGCAAACGAAGGAAGAAGCAAGTAAGAAAGAAAGAGAGAGCGAGACAGACAGAGAGACAGAGAGAAAGAGAGAGAGAGAGAGAGAGAGAGAGAGAGAGAGAGCTTCCTAAAGAATATTGAAATCATAACGGTGCACCCATGAATATTATTCAGGTCTTAAGGTAATATAATCCGAAATCGATGGAGCGACGGTGGAATAAATTTGGCCTCGCGCCGTTAGGAGTGTGCTTCGATTCACCTTACTCAACATCGGATATACCAACTTCTGTGGGAAATTTAATACGCGTACGAGGACGAAGAAGTCACGAAAGTCTCGCTGTACGTAATTCGAAGCGATACGACCATCATTCGATTAAATCACTCTCGTTGTTTACAAGCCGCCCATTATCGCGCCTTCTTATCTACTACTAGACACACGAACTAAACTAGGCACACGAAGCGTACTCGTGCGATATACCGAACCGATCATCGTTCAATTACGCGTATCGAAATGTCTTCATGGAATTCACCTCGTGATCTCATCTCCAAAGGAATTCCCGAAGAACGTGTACGGTGTAATCGAGAACATATAGGGGAACGTATACTTTACACGGAAGAAGAAACGAAGGAAGAGTTCGGTCCGATACTTGGAAGGAACGTGCGAGCGTAAAATACGTGATCCTATCCAGTCGCGTGGCCAGCAACTGGATGCGAGATGCACATTTACCTATCGTTAAGATTCTCTACCGAGACTAATCCTTTTTCTCTTTACGTAATTCCACGGAAAACAGGGGAGCCACAGGCTTTGGCTTTAGATTAAAATGGAAAGTGATAGGGGAGAGGGAGAGAAGAGAAGAAAATGCGACCGTTCCGCGACGGCGGCGTTTCGAGGAATCGATTTTTATTCGAGGGACGAGTCGCACGCGATGCTCCCAGCCACGAACGCTTCGGACGAACGAACGCTAGCGATAGCGTCGTACCTTGAAGCTCTCTCTCTCTCTC
>JAIFRP010000039.1:1090632-1103037 GCA_032403825.1 Odynerus spinipes | reverse complement strand
CTCTCTCTCTCTCTCTCTCTCTCTTATCTATCCATCCATCCTATTCTTCATTCCTCCCTTCCTCTTTTTTCGTTTTTCCTTCGCTCCAGTCATGGCTCAAACATGTTTTGCAGACTCTTTTATCACTTACCGTTCTGAGTAAGTGCTTTCCTTTTATGCCACTCTGTGCCAATGCGAATCCATTCAGAGCTATACCTAATTCAATGCCAAACCAGAGACGACCCCTCCCAAGCATCCAGCCACCCTTCCTTCTCTTTCTTCTCCTCCTCTTCCTCGCCACTGGATTTTCCACGATCGTCCTCGCCGTCCCGAAGGAATACGCGTTTACGGAAATCTTCGTGAGTTGTGCCGCGTATTCATGAGCCGTATTTTCCGTAAAATAGATTCGCCAAACCACCGGGAAGCGTACCCACCGACGCTGGCGATACCCACCGAACGTTCGCGAGAGAGGAAGCCTATTGTGAAGTCGACAGCTCGCTCGAGTCACTTTGCCGCGTGCACCACCCATCCGATCCGTGGACCACACTTCGGTTCGCCAGACTCTGGGTATCGACCGATACGATGGGGGAGAGAGATCGCATAGAGTCCGGAGACAATTTCAAGTTTCTAGCGATATCGAGGTATTTCGTAAAGGAAAATCATTTTTCTTTTCGCTTTTTTTCTTTCCCGATAAAGTTTAACCGAAGAAAAGCTGAAGATAAAAATTACAAACTATCGAGCCACTTAACTTCGATAAAAATTGGAGAACTCGTCCGTAAGATTATTTATTTCTTCACCTTTAATCGGCATTAAGAGCTACACAAGTTTCGAGTTACACAGCTCGAGTTACTTACCCTGCAAAGTTATCGAAGCTAATTACTTAAGACGCAAGAACAAATACAACAGCAGGCCTTGAACGTCCATTCGATCGACGGAGGTTTACTTTCCACGGAAGGGATGGGGTCTAAAAATGAGTGTCCGCGGAGAAAAAGCGAAAGAGATGGAAGGAGAATGGGGAAGAGCGTCGGTCCTGTCCCTCGACCGAGGCAATTTTACTTTGCCAAGTTAATTAAAGCTTCGTCGCTGATAGCATTAAAAACTAAGAAGCATTGGTAAACAAAAGAAGAGAACGAACAAACGCTGGAACGTCTGCGTCTCCCGCCCCGCCGGACTCTTTATTCTTCTCCGGAGAGAGAGAGAGAGAGAGAGAGAGAGAGAGAGAGAAAGAGAGACTGTCGCATACAAAAAACTCAATTTCATCGGGTCCACTTAATTATCGGAGCAAATCGTACCAACAATCGTTATCATCCGAATGACGCAACGCGGCCTGTAAAACTAGCCGAATAACCATCGCGATACGAATGTAAAACGTGTAGTGAAATGCGCAACGATTCGTGTACGGTTATATCGACGCATAAGCCGATATTATTCCCGAAGCGTACATGTAAAATAAATTGGAAAGGTAGTAATGCAATTTAAATCCATCCCGATCGCGAATAAGCTCGCGAATACATAACCTTCGGGTTCGAGTACCACCGAATTTCAAGAGAATTCGATCGAGCGCGCTATCTCTCGCATCGTCGTCCTCGTCCTCGTCCTCGTCGTCGTCGTTCCCAGGCAGGAATCGAATTAACGTCATCTTCGAAATTCAATCCTCCTCAAGAAATCTCTTTATCCGCGATCGAAAGAGCGGCTCTGTCGAAGGCGCATAGGTACCCGCCTATTCAGGCTCGCCGACATCGACCGCTAAAACCTTTTACCATACGAGCTACGGGATAACTGGCGGCCATCGGTGGGACATTATCGATAGAATGGGAAAAAAGAAAAGGACAGAAAATGCGTGATTTTGCGCGTAAGATCGAAAGAACGAAGGGGGGTCCTCTTTTCCGACCATTAGGGTGACCACACGCCTACGACCACTCTCCGAACTACCACCACCACACCACCACCACCATCGGGGTCGCTACTATCTCAAACCTCACACATACGTGTCCACGTAAAGCACATATTTATACCCGAAGCCCAGGAGCCGAATGGCCAACGGAAGCGTGAAATTCCCAATTTCTTTTCCCACTCGGTGAGAATATCTCTCGTGGTGCTCGGTCTCCTTGGATCCTCGCTGGTTCTATCTCAGCACGCGCGTATAACTCTCCTTCGAGGCATTCACCGCGAACTCACGAACGTACACACGTTCATCGTTCATCCGCTATTTCGCGTCCACCACCACCACCACCACGACCACGAGATTCTCCTTTCGTGGACGACACGAATCACGAATCTCGAATTGGACGGCCAGAGGTAAAAGGAGCAACGCGAGAAGTCCACCGTTCGCTGAAGGGACGTTGGTAAAGATGAAGGGAAAGAGGGAGAGGGGGGGGAAGAGAGAGAGAAATACACAGGCCGAACGAAATACCCCAGCGTAATTCGTGCTATCCGTCTCTAACTCCCGGAATGGCCCTTGTACACGCCCCATGGGAGACACCTGTTTCTCTCTCTCGTATCGTGCACGGCCGAATCCCTAACCGGAGGCAGCACTTCGTGCAACCGATCGATACCCAGAACAGAAGGATCGTTCAGGATGTTTCGAGCGTTGTCTCGCGGTAATGGAATACCTTCGAAGGACAAGTGCGACCTGTTTCTATCTTCGTGTCATCCGTAAAGAGGATCACCGCTGGAGCATCTCTTCCATCTGTCTTTCTCGCTCGTTCACGCTATCCGAATAAAGACTTTCCCTTGATTTTTTGACAACGCTAAAAAGTTGTCGCGTCGTCGATTACATTCGCGTCGTCGAGCTTTATCGACAAAGGATAAAATAAAAGCTTTTCCATCGCCCAAACTAAAGTGCGCGATTCAGAGAGATAAATGGATCCCTCGAGATAATTTCGCCTAGCCAAAGTACGATCGGTTGTTTCCGTTAGAACGCGCTAGAATCCACAGCCTTAATGAATGCTAAACTATTCGGTTAGAACGGCGCTTAAGATGTAAGGGCCGCCCCTGACGAACAACATTCCAACCAGACACGGGTTCATTTGCAAACGATATAAACCCCCGAACGTAAGCCAAAGTGATCGCGGTATATCTTGATCGTCCTTGTCTCTAACTCGAGAGTGGGGAATCCTCTTCGCATGGCACGACAAGAATGAGAAAAATCAAAGATGGGAATAAGAGAGAGAGAGAGAGAGAGAGAGAGAGAGAGAGAGATGAGAGGGAGAGAAACCAAGTGATCTTAGTTGAGTTCTCAGGTGAATATCGGTCTTTGGATCACGGTCGGTGGATCTCGAAGAATCTTGTGGGTTTCGATTGAAACGTTCATCGACTTTAGCTTGGCCGTTCGAAACGCGAACTTCCGTTTCTGTTCCGCTGAACAGGCACCTTAATTCTCTCTACCTCTTTCCCTCTCACTCTCCTTCTCTCGCTGTTCACTCGCTCGAGGGGTGGAGATACCATAATGGCTTTACACGTTCCGCCACGAGTCCACCGAAACATCTGCATTTTCTCGCTCGCGCGAGCGCGCTCGCGTATCGTCGACGAACAAAAACGATTCTCGATGTTGAAAAATAGGCGAGAACGAAAGGAAAGAGGACGCAGCGGAGCGTAGAGCAAGCTACGTGCAACGGCCGTGCGGTAGCGCGAGAGGGGAAGCGAGGAGGTAGCTTCGAGAGGGACAGAGAGAATCGAAAGATGGTGGAGGGTGGTGAAGGGAAAGGGTGGGGAGGGAAACTGCAGATGGGGTCACTGGGGCCATGGGACACATCACCGTACACCGGGAGAACGCGAGGATGCGGGTGTGTTTAATCCCTCAAGAAGATATTATCTGTTTCATACGTGTGCGCGGATACAAGCATAAAATACATGAGAAAAAGAGAAAGAGCTGGGGGGAGAAGAAGGGATAGGAGGATCTTGGCAATTTTTACAAACAACGTGCAAAGCTCTCGTACCACTTCGCTCGCTATACCATCCGTATTATTCTTTCGCGATGTAGCTTTTTATTGCTTTCACGGTTACGATCGCGTATCCATTTCTCTAATTGTTTGCCTTTTGCAAACGTAGGAAGGCAACAGAGAACGAGAGAAAAAGTAACGAGGAAATAAGAAGCAAGTAGGAGGGTCTTGATCGTAGAAGGAGGAATTATCGTTGTTAGCCGTTCACGCTTGCTGACTTTCAATCGGATCGGGATACTCTCCTTTATTTTATCGAGTCGATGTAATAAATTACGCCCGCCGAGCTAATATTGTTCGTAGGCGTTACGCCCGCCGGTTATGTTTTTGCTCCTTTCAAGCAACTTTTCTCTATCCTCGCGAAATACATATATGTATGTATTGGATATACCCGTGTGTATTCCTTCTATTGTGTTATACCGAGGCGTACGTTTCGTCGTGAATCGATAAATAAAATCTCTCCTTTTCTCTCGACCGTTGATTAAACGTTTCTTTTTATTCTCTTTTATCCGACTTCCTTTCTTTTCTTGCCTGGGTTTTAGCAAAGCGAATAGCAAATCGGAGCGAGCGGAAACGTAATCATTGTTAGTATCTCGAGGACATGCGAAATTGTCTTGCCTCGTGGGCGAGCTAGTCTTACCGGTGACTAAGAAAAGGAGGAGGAGGAGGAGGAGGAGGAGGAGCAGATAGAAGCAGAGAAGAAGTAGAGGGAGGAATAGGAGTAAGAGGAGACGGAGGTTACCACCGTTAGGCAGCTTATTAATATCCCAGCTTCGCTACTTAGCGAAGCGTTTACTACTTACGCGTTGCTTCACGATAGTCAAGATGTGCCTCGGCACGGCGAACGTAATTAACAACATATAGGATCGTCGAGCTAGTTGCAATCTGCGCCACGAGAGAGTCTAAACCCTTTCTTGACGTTCCGGCACGTTGCCTCTTGGACTTCGAGAGCTATCTTCGAGAGTCGCAATTAACGGCTACTTTCGAGGAGAACCGATCGATGAGATCCCGGGATCTACTTGAAATCTTTCGATCAAGCTGGCATCGAAAGATAGGATGCTTATCCCGCTGGTAGCATCGAAGCCAAAAGCTAAACGATCATTCTCGATATCATCCCGCGATATAATCCTTGCTAAATTATCAAGATGCGTCGGGATGCCTCGAGACAGCGTAAAGAGAAAGGAAGAACATCTAGTAAACGAGGAAACTAAGTAGAGAAACGAATGGACGAATGGACGTGTAGTCGTCACTGGCAATAACACCGGAGGGAAAATTAGAAACATCGCGAGTCGTTGTATGCGGTAGATGGGCAACCGCTTAGCTGCCACTGCACGGAACTAGGATAACCGATATGCGCCGCCGCGGGCCATATATGCGTTGCCACCCGCGCACGAACATTGGGATACACGATTTACCGACCGCCAGAGTCGCGTTATCCTAGCGAAGCCAATCCCCTTAGAGTCTGTCGGCCACCAATTCGTGACGCTTTAACGGATTCTCTTCTCCTTACCGAAAGAATCCTTTCACGGCTGTTTTTATTCGCGAGTCTTTTTCTCGAGATTCTTTTCCAAGAAAAAGAGAGAGAGAGAAAGAGAGAGAGAGAGAGAGAGAGAAAGAGAGAGAGAGAGAGAAAGGGGAACAAGTTGAAGAGGTTGTAAAAAAGTGATCAAAAATGTCGAACGTCACGAACCAATGAAATACGTGCTAAAACGAGCTGGTGGTAGATACTGGCGTTCACGGCTATGCTGTGGGTGGTAATCGTGTGAATCGAAGATTAGCATTCTTACATTAAAGAGAGATAGAGATAGAGATAGAGATAGAGATAGAGAGAGAACAGTAATGTTCTATAGAGTTAGACTCGCCTAACAGGATCCGAATAGCCGCGTAAATCCGGCAGTCCAGATTTTCTACGAAACGACTAAATTGCGGATGGGTACATTAATTCTCCTTAAGCCGGGCATTTATATTAATACGGCGCAATTAATAACGGTTAAAAGGAGTTCGTCCGCGTGAATTGTCGGTGGTGCCGCCGTTGGTACCGCGATGGTGGTGGTTGGTTGGCGATACCGATGGTGGTGTTGGTGGTGGTGACGGTGGTGTTGGTGAGCTCGTTCCGGCGAAACCGCGGGCTAACGTCGTGGAGGACAGGAAAGCCACGAAGGCGTTAAATTACGCTTAGTCCGGGTTCGCTTTTAGGATCGTCGAGGAAACTGCGGGACGGATTTATTGCGAGAAAGATGCACGAGTCAGGGGGAGAGAGAGAGAAAGAGAGAGAAAGAGAGAGAGAGAGAGAGCTGCTAAGAATTTTCTCTTCTACCTTTCGTGCGCCAAGCCGGCCGAGACGAGAGCGTGCGACTCGCGAAGAATATATATTTGCAAATAACTACGTACGAGAAGGACACCACTGCGCGTTTCTCCCTTCGGCTATCGATGAGAAGATTAAATACACGATATCGACATACTAATCCCGTCTACATCTGATACCAGCCTTACGGTACATACGTAGCTTCGCAATACCACTCGGACATATCTTTCTTCCTCTCTATCTCTCTCTCTCTCTTATTTCTATAGACACAACGGGCGGATAAGAAAATTCTTCGTTACCGAGATCACATCGGTACCTGTTGTTCTTATTAAAAAAGAACGACTGGAAGAACAGTGGTGATCGTTGTACTTCTTGATGGAAGTGGTTTTATTATCTAACAGCAAGCAAAAAGTCAGTGATCACTGCGTATTCTCCGAAAGCGTTCAGTGTGGCTCAATTTTCTTCGGAAAACAGCTGCGAACCACTAGCCCGAGAGCTTGAGGATATTAAAAGGGAGAAAATAGCGAACGTTCGGTGAACATCGCTTTCTGCTCTCTCCCTCTTTCTCTCATTCTCCCGCAAGATGGCCAGGATTCGTAGCGGAGAGGACGAGCAGGGGTGAAATTTTATGCCATGCCCCCAATTTGTTCCCGGTACTCGACCTGTCGTCGACAGGTGCTGCCGATTGGTGGCGAACATCTTTCGCGAGCCGAATTCGTGCGGTCTTCCTCTCTCGTTTTCTCCCCCATCGCGGTACTTTACGGAGCTCACGTTCGTCCGAGAGAAATTCTAGATTTTCAACGCGTCGGGAAGAATTACACGAGGACTATAGATTACCATCGACCTTTCCATAACGACGTTTCCCGATTCAATCCGCGCCAGCTTCGATAACCAGCGATGTACGAATAATTTTAATTGAAAACGAGCCGAACAAAAACGCCGTACGGTTGCTCTTCTCCGACCCACCGCATACAATAAAATCGAGAAAGTAAACTCGTGTGAGTACTTACATATATGCTAATAAAAAATACTTTTACGGAGGTAGAACATACCCGATTAGGAAAGATCACGAGACTGGCATTTGCATGCTCGTACAGTTTGGCGGAAATGTCAAGGGAGGTCGCGGTTGTGGCCAAAGTCGATTCTCTCTCTTTACCCCCCTCGACCTAGCTTGGAACTTGCAAATTCCGTGGACCAGGCGAGAGGTAAAGGTACGCATTGCTCGCGCGTACCAGAAACCAGGAGCGTACGAGCTTCTCCGCTCGACCGATGGCGTTTGTATCCGTCGTTCGTAACATTCGCGGATGCTTCGCGGCAGGTTTCACTGATTGCACGGCGACCACACGAGTCAACCTCATGACCGCCGTAGGTAATCACTCGCGACTTCCGTTACTCGGGATTTTAAAGGGCTGACGAGGCCAAACGACCCTCATTATGCGCCACCGGCAATTTATGCCTCGGCGACCGTGCCAAAGTGTCGTCGCCGTCGTCGCCGTCGTCGTCGTCGTCGTCGTCGTCGTCGTCGTCATCGTCGTCGTTGTCGTTGTTGTCGTTGCCGTGGCTCTTTACTTTTCGTACGATAGCGCCGACGTGACGATGCGTCCCAATTTTCGATTATACTTGCCTCCGCGTTTGCGAGCTCTTCTCTCTGCTAGGGAAACACACGACAGTGGGATCATCTTCTCGAATCGACGTGGTAACACGCACGCGATGAAAGGAAGGGGAAAAAATATTAATCCCTGCCAAAGTACGAACAGCAAATTCGTGCTGAAAATTCACCGAATAAAATTACATCGAAATCCGTTTTACAGCGAGCGTGAGCGCTTGCGCGATAATGACGCGAGCGCGCTTTTACGATACGCTTTTAACCGTACGTGCATAAATTTTAAAATATATTAGGCCGCGCGGCTCGCTAAACGAGGCGCTAATTAGCGCGACCGACGCGTTAAATGAGCGTATAAAGTCGGTCCTAGTCGTACGGTTAAAGCGTGACACGGGGTAGCATCTCGCCGTACCGCGAGAGCAACGTGACTTTCTACATCGCGAATAGTCGTCGAGAGAAACGGAGAATATTCCCACGTGACGTTCTCCTCGACTTCTCGTAGGTACAACGTGCTACTGCCACGTTGTCCACGAAATTCAAATGTATCGTCGTATTCAACGCGGTTCCGGCAAAAGGAAGAAGGAGAGACGAGCTCCACATAGTCAGATATCCACCCACGCGTCTCTCTTATTAATCGAGGCACGTGCATCCTCCTGCAGAGCGTGAAACACGTGTCGAAGAAACGCGAGTAGCTCGACTACGTTGACGGGTTTATCGATTACATAAATAATGTCTCTCTACGTTCCTCGAGAAAGAGACTAGTCGACTTATAAGATCAACTTCGTTCTTCCAAGCACACCACCGTTATCGCGTTTCTCGGTGCGGATTAACTCGATAAAATGGTACTCGCCCCGGCGATGGTATTATACGTGGGAGGGAAAGGGGGCGAACCCTTACGAACGAAGATGTAAACTAAACGCGTTAATTTAACTTTAAAGAGGGTCCTTATCGATCGGAAAGCCCATCTATTGGAAAGTTCGATATCGGTGTCTCGCCGCCGTTGGGAGTAACTCAACGCTTCTGTATGCCCCTTGCACCCCGAACTACTTTATTTATCTCGTGGCAATAATTATCTAACGTCGTAGGAGAAACTTCCTAATTCCAATACCGTCGTTAACAACGGGAGCTTCGCTTCTAGTTAGAAGCTCATGTGCAAATACGACCGCTAGAGTAGTTGGATCGAATGTGCCATATATCTAGCGTGCTACGTTCACGGCGAAAGAGGAGAAGAGTATCACCAGCGTGGAAATATACGAACTGTCTGGTTCTTGTATGTGTGTGGGGGAAAGAGAAAGAGAGAGAGGGGAAAAAGAGAGGGTGGGCATGTTCGAGATTGAGCGGCGGACTATTCGGAATAGTAGAGAAAAAGAGATGTGCAGAAAATCCATGAAAAGCGTGCGTGTACTTGCGTGGAATGAGAGAGAGAGAGAGAGAGCAAGAGAGGGAGAAATAGAGATGAAAAGAGGTAACTAGAGTTCTAGAAGCGTTAGCCATGCACGGGAAGAGAGAGAAAGCGAAAGATATAGTGAGTGAGAGAGAGCGAGAGAGAGAGAGAGAGAGAGAGAGATGTGTGTGGACCAGTAAGCGTCAGTCTTCAATTCCGCAGCGTGCTGCGCCGGTGTACCCAGCCATTTGCATATGAATAAGGATCAGAGGAGAACACACCGTGGCTCAGGAACGTGTATGCGCCGGCCATGATACGGGGACAAACAATCGCTCGCAATTATGCAAATCCTAGTGCGCGTTCTCGCAGGGTGTCTTGAAAAAAAAGAAGAGAAAGAGAGAGAGAGGAAGAAAAAGAAGGAAGAGAGAAGAGTCGGTAGCCCTCGGTGCTCGCGAGCGAAGGGCGCGAACTCTTACTGGCGCCGTGCCTCTCGCTGAAACGATAAGACACGAGGAAGAAAGCGGAGAAGGAATATCGAATGTTTCTGTCGATAAATCGAGTTCTCAAGATGGAATCGATTTTTGTCTCTCTTCCATTTCGCTTCCGCGGCGTAGGTACTTCTTCCGCCTCCTTCATTTACATGCGAAATCTAAATGTAGTATTAACGATAACGGCTGGCAATCAAAGACGAGGAAGCGATGAGAAAATGGAAGTAGATCGATGAGTGGATCGACGTTCCTTGATTATCGCTTGTGCGAGAGAGAAGAAGAAAAATAGAAAGAGAGTGAGAGAGAGAGAGAGAGAGAAAGAGGGAAGAAGAAGAAGCAGAAGCAAAGATATCCTCTCGAATTCTCGTCTCGCATTCGCGTTACTGGACGTAGGCGTGCATGGGCGCGCATACGCCAAAGGGGTTAGCGGCGAAGTGACGAGAAAGAAAAGAGAGAGAACTGGGAAAAATAGGTAGGAAAGGTGAGGAAGAACGTTCATTTCCATATCCCCGAAGAACGCGCGTGCGGGCTCGGGCTCCATAGCTCGCGTTACGAAGGGACGTAAATCGAAGGCAATATATAACAATCAGCGCGGATTACGTCTTAAGTCCAATCGACTACGATACCGACGAGATTTATGACAGAATGCGGTAGATAATCAAGACGGAATGCAGCTTCGAAATGCGAGAAAAGTAAAGACGCATACGAAATATTCCCTTAGCTCGTGCGCACGCGCGGAAGAGATATGCTTCTCGCGAGTCGACGGAGAAGACGGTGAGATGCGGAGAATAGAAAGAGAGAAAAGGGAAGAGAGACGAACGAACGTCTAGAGCCGAAGGCAAAGGCAAGACGATGGAAAAGAAGCAAAGAACAGAAATTAGTAGCCTCTACGAGCGATAAGAGAAGGCTTGCCGGAGGCTCCGCTTGGAAATCCAGTAGTAAGAGCCAACGATATAGGCGCCTACCTTCTCAACCGGTATGCAACGTGGCTGTTGTTTTCCTCGGCCGAGATAAAGGAAGAAAAGAAGATGAGAAAAGGCGAGCATCGTAGACGACGACGACGACGACGACGACGACGACGACGATGACGACGACGATGATGATGACAACGACGATGAAGATGGCTGATTTCTTGAGTTTCCATATAGAGACACCTCGTTTTCCGAAGAGTGTCTAATTCGTCATAAACTATGCTTCAAAAGGAAAAGCTAATGGCTTTCCTCGTATCGGTTCCTAATTGCCCCCCACTCTTATCCTTTTTTTTCTTTTCTCTCTCGCTTCGTTTTACTTTCTCTCTCCCTCTCTCGTGTTTCGTTCTATGGTTCGTTCACGCGTCCGTAATGTGTGATTTCCCGAGGCGGCGTGTGAGAACGGTTTTCGCGCGTTGCACGGGCCGAAGGATGAGGAATTCGTGGAAATGGTCGAACGGAATGCCGCCTCATGCCAAGGATAATAAACTGTTAGGCGAGTCGTGCGAGCTTACGGTGCCGCTCTACCTTGGTTCGCTCGTAATTTACGAAACGCTTCTGGAATCGTCGATACGCTGTAATTTGTGCGTGTTAAGGGAACGAAAGGGTTATTATGGAAGGTACGCGCGTATACGTTACGTAACTACGGGTCGTGTCTATTGACGGAGGATCCTAGGACTCCCGTGTGTCAACGGTATTTACTACTACCATCGTGCTTCAAATATTTCCTCTCTCCCTTTATCGCTCTTCCCCCGTCTACCCCTCTATCTCGTTCTATTTCTTGCTGTCACCGCGTCGAAAATCGATCGACAAATTGCCATCTTTATTGCCATTATCGGGCTTTGCTTATCGTAGGTGGTAAAATCGTGAGTGAAATCCCGTAACGTTTAAGCGCGTTTAAATGCAAATGAGGATTCCTCGCGACGAGTGGGTACGTTAGGGAGATACGCGACCGTTCCACCGGGAACGCTGACTTTTGAATAAAGTCAGGAACGTTCTCGAGAACAGAGGAAGAGAGAGAGAGAGAAGAAACGATGTGAAAGAGGAGGAGAAGGACACGGTACCGTGGCAACGCGACGAGCGAGTTACACGAACGATCAAATATATCTCCGGGGTTTCTTCTAACGACGAAAAGATCGCGACGCGCTTTGAAAATGCCTCGTCGAATTCGACTCGAGCACATTACTCCTCTTCTCTCGATACGTTCCATGTCGTTTCGTTTCTCCTCTCCCACGCGTTTCTCGGAGTACGGAAAATATCTTCGATGACGATAACCGGAACAACCATGCGGCATGATTTCCCGTGGGTGAAGTTAGGTGATCGTGAAAAACTAAAAAAGAGAGAGAGAGAGAGAGAGAGAGAGAGAAAAGAAGGAAAACGTAGAGTTTCTCGACGATTGTTAGGAATAATCAAAGTGCCGAGGCGACGCGACGCTCGCGATATAGCATATAGGAATAAATAAATTTAACTCGGCTCGGCTTATTTCGAGGCACTGGCGTTAATACGGCGAAACGTCGATGTTCGAAATAATTGGACGGCCCGCAGCTGCAAAACCGTTCTCTGCATGTTCGATCGGCCTTCCTATTGTACGCACTTTTTCCCCGGAGTTAACAAAGACGCGCATTATACACCGTGAATGTATAAATTCGATCGCGCGTTCCTCGTAAGCACGGCAACTGGAAATAAATCGAGAGAGAAACGGAGAGAAAAAGAGAAAGAGACAGAGCGGCGGATAAAAAA
>JAIFRP010000039.1:1034408-1046993 GCA_032403825.1 Odynerus spinipes | reverse complement strand
CCGGACGAGTGGCAGGTCAATCGTTGCGTAGTGTAAGACGGCGGTCGATCGATACGTCGATCGATACGATCGTCATCCGACGTTCTTCGTTTGCTCGCTATCGATACCGGCGATCGATGAACTTTCATTTTCGTCGATGAAGCCTTCGTTTTAAAGACGACACGCCACCGCCACCGTAGCTGGTCACGTCACTAGAAACCTCTCGAGACTACTATCGATCGTGATTCGATGATATTCGACGCGAAAAATTCACCCGTGACTCGACGCTTCGAAGAACGAAGGAGATAGATAGGAATAATAGATTTCCTTCGGACCGTGTTAGAATCGTAACGCGTCTTACTGACAAGATAATAAAAAGGCATCGTACATACGCTACATAGTAAGATAGGGTACGTACGATCTCACGAGTCGATGCTGAATCGCGAGCACGTAGTAGATACATACCTTACGCTCGATCGAATAACACGAGGAATTTTTATATCTCCTCGAAACATCCTAGAGCTCTCTAATCCTTCCGCGCGTACGCGCTGCTCGATATTTAATACCAAAAAGTATACACGGATCTCGAGAATGTACCTTTTTCCAGTAATAATTAATGGGATGCCTGTGTGTCGAGTAAACTTACCATGCACCGATCTTACAACGACAAACTATTTTAAGGATGAAACACAAGAACCGAGAGAAAGAGAGAAAAAGAGAGAGAGAGAGAGAGAGAGAGAGAGAGAGAAAGTGGGAAAAACATAGAATACCTCGCCCGAAGGAAAAAGAAAAAAGTATATTCACAGCGAACGAATATCTCGGCGATCGAGAAATTCAGCGGTATACGTCGAATAGCCCCGTCGCGGACAATTCTTTTCCGGAGGCTCTCTCCCTTTCTCTCTCTACGGCGAACGGAAGTTAATAAACAGAAGGAGGAGGAAACCAAACGCGCCGAGACGTCTGCTTCTTCTTTCCCTCCTCTCCCAACCCTCGCCAGGCATTCGATTCTCTCTCGAGCCAAGTATGCTGTCTAGATAGGAAATCTCAGACGCCTCGCATTGTAAACTGCCACGAATCGATCTTTCTTCTCTTCTTGCTTTTGATACAGGTAACGTAATAGGCGTTTCCCTTACACCTCTATCTTCTCTACTTCCTCCTCCCTTTCTCTTTCTCTCTCTCTCTCTCTCTCTCTCTCTCTCTCTCTCTCTCTATCTATCTATCTATCTATCTATCTATCTATCTATCTCTTTCCCCTTTGGCAGCACCGAGGAAGAGTAGTCAGACGCCAACACGGACGACTTTATTTCAACGGCATTACCGCGGCACGTTTACGACGCCGTGAATCCGTACGTTAGCTCGTGAACCCGGAGAAACGTTGAGTGATCAAAGAGTCATGACTACTCGGAAAGCAACCTGACGCTTTGACCGCAGCATCTTGCATCCTTGCTCGCGCACACACGCTTCGCACACACAGCCAAGCTCGGGTATACGCGCGATATGTAGGTATACAAGCATATGCTTGGGCACACTTAGCATCGATGTCACCGGTACGCAACTGGTTAGATGGATGCATGCATAATTGATGTATGTACGAGAGCTACCTACCTAACGTGCTACGCTCTATCTCTGCAGACGCGCGCGCCCGCTTAGATTCACGCTCCCTGGCACGTTCCTACGATTCTCGGTGCGAAAAGATCGCATGGAAGATTTGAAAAGAGAAGAGAGAGAGAGAGAGAGAGAAAGGAATATTCGTGGACGCTTTCCAAGTTTTCGTATAGCGTTTCACCGACACCGATACTCCCGAACGAAACTCCGTTGTTGTATCCTCCGGGGCGGAACTCGAGCGCTCCCAAGCGAAGATGCATACGCGCCAAGAAACAAAAGGTTAATATCGTGGTGCTAGCGCTTTAAAGCGGGCCGGCTCTTAAGAGATGCCAAAGTTTGCAGTTGCTTCGGAAAGTTAATAGCGTCGGGGACGCGCTTCATTGACCTCGCGCCACACCGGAGAAAACGAGCTCGAGATATACCTACGTACCTACTTATGTATGGTCGTACGATTAGAAGCGATCGTTTCGAAATTCTATTTAAGAAAAAACGACGTGACGATTAAAAAGAACGCTTTCGATCTTTCTCACCCGCTCCCACGTACTCCGTTTAATCTCGCGAATTGCTCGTACCGCAGTGGATTGGCAAAAAGTTTCTCGAGCTGCCGAAGGAGAGAAGAACTTAATAAAACGGAAGAAGTTCACGTAGTTATTGTTGGTTTCACGTCACGACGTTCTCGGTAATCGAGTGCGCGTGCCGAGAAATAGGTCGAGCCTTATTACGAACGGCGTATTCTCCTCCTATTTCTCTTCCTCCTCGTCCTCGTATCGAGAGCAGGCCCAGCGGGTCTACTTCGGATACAAGAAGCGCGCGTGCTCTCGCAAACGAACTAATTACCGACGACCGTTTGAAAAGGGTATTAGCATTGTGCCGTGAAAAAAATGGAATGCTCGTTGATAATTTATTTTTATTGGTAGGTAAGGTAATCCATCTTGGTGTACGGTGACGTCTAACGAACTAACTTCGTGCGATAGTACGAAACATAACTCTACGCTTTTGGAAAACTAATTTAACGGGGTATAGTTATCCGGAAAGATTTTCTACGTATACTTACGTGGATGCATACACGCTAGGTACGCCCCGTAGTTTTCTTTAGAAACCTCCGAGGAGAGAAGAAAGAGCTCGAGCGGTTTTTCGTCGTACCGGAGCACGAGTCCCTTGATATTGGATGGCGAAATGGATCCTTGCGTTTTAAACAGTTTAGCAAGTTAGCCTCTCGTTTCGAGACTCGACGCTCAACGCTTTGATACACTTCACCGACCTAAAATATTTGCCTTACAAACTTCTTCAACGTGTTGGCAAAGAATTTCTGCGGGGGGATCATTTTCCGCGCTTGAAAGTCTAGTCGCAAGACGCACTTCATCTGGGAGCCATGCATCAAGGAGAGAACAGCTATTTCAACGTGCCACGGTGGAAGGAGTCACGGTGCTCGCATGCACAGCCCTATGACTTCTACCTCGCTGATGCTGCTTTACAAAACGGAACTACTAAACTTCACAAAACGCGTTGATAATCGTGTCTCGTAAATTTATAGGATATCGAGTCGCGACGACGTTGATCGATTAGAAAGCTTAACGAAGATTTCACGCGGCATCGAATTTTTCTGTTACGTCCGCGTAAACTTCTCCCTCTCTCTCTCTCTCTCTCTTTCTCATTCGCTTCTCCCTATGCACACTTGCGTTGAATACATCGTTCCGAGAGTTACGATGCATAGGAACGACGTGAGCTCACGCGCGCAGGCGCGCGGGCGCGAGTTCCACACGGTAATTTGTCAGCGGCGAAGCAATTTAGCGTGTGGAGAAAGAGCAGCGTTCCCGAACGACCCTCCGCGAATGGCGAAATATCTCGGCGAACGAACGAACGAACGGATGGACGGACGGACGGACGGACGGACGGACGAACCAACGAACGAACGAACGAACGTAGAGTACATACGTATTACCAGCGTTACCATGCGAGCTTCTCCATTGATTCCGAAAAACGAGGCGCCTTTCGCGAAGCGACAAACGCAATTACCCCGTTGCGACGTTCGACGTGTTCCGACGACGAACGCTGATTGCACTTTGTCCCGGAGTTACGAAAAATAATCGACCCTTTCTGCCGGCCTCGCGGTCCCCGGGAGAACGATTTCCCTCTGATTTGCGACGTAGGTACATCGAACGAGCTGTGAGACCCTTCTCCCCGGTATTACCTACCGATCCACCGACCCTCTTCGACGAAATATCGGTGGTGGGACCTTAATTCTCTGGAAAGCCGGCTTACGGATTGCGCCGTGCGAGAATCGTCGAGTTAACGTGATTTCAACGGGAGCGATCCGGACCGGGCTCTTCATCACGCGCGCTCCGACTTCTCCCCGAGAGCACCCCGTCGCGAAAATGTATGAAGTCCTCGAGATCTTTCCTGTGCTTTGCGATTTATCATTCGCTCAGACGCCATCTTGTCCCGGCGAATCCGCGAGAGAGCAAATCTCTCTTGCTCTTTCTCCCGCAAACTCTCGTACGTTTCTTCCGTTGTCTACCGAGGTATCGGAACGAACATAAACCCAGCGAATAAAGTTTCTCATAATTTCCGATCGCGAGATCGAAATCTCGCGAGTTTTTCGAAAGAGAAAACGTCGGGATAAAAGGCCGGCTCGAAAGGACGAAAACGTATCCGGGGCAGTGGCGGCAGCCGGCCGGTTCCTCGCTTAATTATACTCGAGCGAATTAACTAATTACGTTTTTCTCTTCTCCCTTTCCTGGGTTACCCCCGTCTTTTCCCTTTCTCTTATTCCTCTCGTTTCAACTTAACCAGCCGAGTCGAGTAGGTCCGTCTGGTACAGTTCCTCGGTCGATATTCCTGTCCGCTTTCATCGTAACTATAGCAACGAGGTTCGCAAGGAAACCTGCCGCACGTCTCTCGTTCGAATAAAGATTCATCTTTAATTATAATTTCGGTCCTTCTGTACCCCGTGACACGACGTAGACGCGCGTCCGTTGTAATCGTCTCGCGCGTTCGAGACGAAACTATCTCAGCTACGTGAAAGTTGATCCTTTTTTTGCACGACTTTTATTTTCGACCAGACTATTAATTACATATGTGTCGTTCATTATGAAAGTGGTGTAAGTGCATCATTTTCGAATATTTATATATTTCGTTATAAAAGTGAATCAACTCCTAGTTGTTGTTGATAGAATCATTTTTATTGAGTTCTTTATAGATCATTTTGCAAGACACTTAATATTATAAAAAACAATTGAACAAACTTAAACCACTCTTGCTATGAACGACCCATGTGTTAGAGCCATATAAAGCAATGATTATCTCGCACCAATAAGCAACGGGTGCGCACACATCGCGTGGCGCATCTTTTGTTCAAAGAATTGACGTCGCTACTTCACTCTCAGAGTGACGATCGCGTAGTAAAGTTGCCTGAAACGAAGATACATATATTCTTATTTTATTTAAGTAAAAGTATGAATTTATTTCTTATGCGACGACTGTCCTATTATATTTATTAAAATTCCAATAATATACATAGCACGTTGTAAGAAAGTTAAAGTAAAGTAAACATCGCTGGTAATCATCCAAAAAATGATATCTATCTCGTAAGCTTAGACGGCTTACGCTAAACGACCCGATTACTTTCGCGCAAGAAACTTTCGCGGTAACTCCGCTCGAAGCTTTTAAAATACATACTTCTGCACTACCCCTCTTAAAAGTTTCCCTCCTGTAGCAAACCATAAAAATATGAGGTCAGACGCGCTCGTGCGAACGTACCGCGCATCGGATATTACTTTAAACTCGCGAAAGGTTGCTAGCCGCGGAAAAGGATCATCGTCGAAACAACGATCGCCGTTGTCGTCGTCGTCGTCGACGTTGCTCCGAGCCGTAATTATCAAGGCACATCGAACGATTAAGGCTACACAATGCGACGTTCGAGATAAGCCGAGGCGCTCCGGATTTAATTAGCTCGGGAAACCGAGTCGGTAGAACTGGGTAGGATTCCTCCGTTAAAAGTTCTCGACACTTTTAATTTAAATCTGCTTCATATCTGGAGCAGAAGGGCCGACGACGGCGATGCCGAGGCCCTCCGTATAACATCATACAAACCGTGTCGCCATTAATTAAATTCCTTCCGCAGAAGTTTTCCAAACGGTGACTCCTACTTCCCGTCGAAGAAGAGGAAGGAGGAGGATGAAGCGAGTTCTCTCGGCATTCGTCGACCAAAATCGTCGGTTCATTAGAATCGAGTAGAACGCCCCGATCGAAAATAGTTTCGCGCCCAATTTACGCGCGGAAAGCACGCCGTGGAATGCCATCTTTGTACGAGTTAGAAGGTAGAAGATCAGCAGGAGGGAGGGAGAGAGGAAGAGAAGGAAGGGGTGAAGTGGTTCGAACGAAGCCTTCAAGATTATACGCATCGATTCGACTTCGCGGTGAACGTACGTGGCACTCCTTGTTTTCGTGGTTTCTAGTAGTTTCGTGGTGGCTTTCTGTTCTCCCGGTCGAGGTGAAAACACTTTGCCGACGCGCAGCTCGAAACCTTCGGCGGCCGATAACGTTGGCGTTCGCGTCGCCGCAAAATCGATCAAACGGAACCGAACTCGGCGAAGGTGGAACAAAAAAAAAATTGGCGAGTTTTTTCTTTTACGTTGAAAATACGTAAAAAGAGAGAACGAAATCACGGCCATGCGTTTACTGAAAACGTTCCCGCGCGGATTTATTTATGCGTAAGAAAAGATAGGATCGATAAAAGCGCATGCAAACTCGTAAATTCGAATAGTAGATCAGATAACGGTGAGCGCGACATGCATGAAACTTTCCGTCTTCGTTCTCTTTTTCTCGCTCGAGCGCGATCTGTCGAGGAATCTTCCTGTGGAATTTTTCCGATCGCGAACTGAGATACGAAGGAATCTCGGGCTTAGGAAAAATTATTGCTTACACGCTTGTGGCACGCGAACTGGTACGAGGAAATAATGAATGAAGGTAGGCGGCGGTAAATAGAAAGAGAAAAGTTAAAATAGGGAGAGAGAGAGAGAGAGAGGGAGGGAGAGAGAGAGAACGTCAAAGTACTCTTTAATTCCATTTGTATCTTGCATGCTGGATGAGAGAGAAAGAGAGAGAGCGAGAGCGAATGCTGCCTTTAGCGTCGATAAAACGTCGCGCATCTCTGTGCGCCATATAACGTCGTTGCTCATGGGCTCGATGAATACTGAATGTAGCGGAATGCGGTGTAGATGCGCGCCGGTGCTACGCGAGAGACAGAGGATACACTGGCTAAAGTCAAAAGTGTAAAAGCTTACACTTTACCAGCCGATTTCACCCTTTCGCTTTTAACCGGTATATGCGAGCAGCCACGTGTGCACGGGTCACGGGGCGTTTTAACTTAACTCCGTGTAAGTACTACCAGCAGACGGTCGACGCTCGCAAACGCTCGCCTGCACTTCTCTCGGGAATGGATTCTAGAATTGGACCTAGATCCGATTTGGATCAGAAACGAATCCGTGTGTCGTGTCCACGATTCCCTCTGCTCGCTGTAATTGGACCGTATATACGATGAGGGAGGCTCTTCTATTTGTCTAAAATGCCGATAACACGATCGTCTCTTCAATTTTTATTTTCACTTGTAAATACGTTGCTCCGTTCGACGAACCACATATACATACCTATTCGGGTATAACGTATACGCATACATACGTTACATAGGGAAGAGTTAAGAGAACACTCCGAGCGTTCCGGCCCTTCGATCGAAGGACGCCTAGCCGTCGATCCTAAGAGCGAATTGCGGTCAGCCGCACTTTACCATTAACGCTATTCAAGACGCGTACAGCACGGAGCATTAATTTCTATTTAGTAGCTAACCGGTATAGGACACGGTCAACACCCATTCGCAGGGGCCAATGATGCCTCTGTGAATGCACTCGCGCGCATGTCTACCGTCTCCTCCCTTCGCGCGACGACGACTATGGATATAGGGAAACCAACACGCATCCACCAACACACAAGTCCGTCTATCCTCAGTCGTGTGTGCGTACACGCGCAGGATATAATACACGTACACGTATACGTAGCTAAGTATATACATATACGGTTAGACTCGGGCGAAACGAGGTCCGGCTGCCATGGCGCTTTTATGAGACTTCCGACAAAGTTCGTAGCTCTCTGCATTATGTCACGTTAAAACATACTTTCGTGCGATAAAAGAAAGGCGCACCTACGTGCTTTTGAAACTGACATAAATACTAATTACTTTCGCGGCGCGAGTTACGTTGCTAGCATACGGTGCGGGTGTGTGGGGCGTTTTCACGAAAATGTGCATGGGAGGAAGAGAGAGAGAGAGAGAGAGAGAGAGACCCGTGGATCAGAAAGTGAGAACGCATGAGAATGAGACGAAAAAAGAAGATACTCAACGTATACTCTTCTTTTCCTTTTTTATCAAAGTAATGTACCCTCCTTGTGCGCATACATATACATGTATATGTATATTATGTTAAGATACGCGGGATTACGTGTTTTTACGCGCGCGATGCGTATGCTAACGAACGAATCTTTGATTTATGAAAGCTATAATTCCTTTTAATAGACAGGTAAATAAGTACTAAAGTGCTATGGAAACTAGGAATGAAATATGCTTCGATAAGCGGCCTCGTAGACCCGTACCCTCTGGTAATCTTCCACGATGCGAATTCGTGAAGATTACGTAATAAGAAACATAAAAAGCTCGAGATACAACGAAATATAAATTTCCCTATGCCGTGTGCGCGATTCGTAGGCTATCTTCTCGGTGATCTATCCGACCATCGACCAATCTCCTTCCACGTCCCTTCCTCTATCTTTGCTCGTAGCACTTAGAGCCAAGTAATACATGCTGCCGGATGTCCTACAGGTTGTTCATTATTCCGAGCGCATTGTTCGATATAAACGTGCCGATTTCGTTAGTCAAGCTCCTGGCCGGCAGCCAGAACGTTTACACGTCGTGGAAGCACAAACGTTACAGAACTTTCGAGCGAGACCGCGAGCGTTATTGCAAGAAGACGCCACTTTTATCGGGGGAAACGTAAAGAATAAGTAAAAGCGTTCTAGGACGTTCAAAGTATTACGTTCTACGTGCCCACGCTTGCATAATCGCATCGTTGTAAAATTTCTATTCTCGGCCGAGCGTACGATTCTACCGACATCTTAAAAAATGTAAAAAACACACAAAAAAAAGAGAGAGAATAATAATACCAGTCGAGATGACGTATCGAAAATTTCCAATTGGCAAGAGAAACAAAACGGGGACGGGGGAGGAAGCTAAAACCCGTGGCAATTTGCCAGAGAATCGCTTATTCGCGAGTCTCTTCGATCTCGCAGGAATTACGTAGGTACTACGTACGAGTCTGGTCTTAATTCGAGAAAATTGATAGCGCGGCATATCTTTCTATCTTCGTTAAGAAGCACGATGAAAGGTAAAAGTGAGAAAAAAGAGAAGGAAGCGACGAGAGCCGTTTCGATCACTCTTCTACCTACGAATGTACAATCTCGAGTTCTTTGGATTGACCCTATGCATGCTATGTAAGAACACCTCTCCCTTTTTCTCTCCCTCTATATCTCTCTCTAACACTCTCACTCACTCGCTCTTTCTATCATCCTCAATGTATCATTAAGGTACGTCGAGATCAATCGAGCCGAGCGCAAAGTATGCTCGCGAAGAGAGGATTCGCTTCGGGCTTCGAACATAAGTACGTACAAGGACACGAATGCTCGCGCACAGTAGTCAAAGTTAATTCTAAGATTTTCCCTTTCTTCCTCCTTTCCCTCCGTATACATATATATATATATATTTTTCCTCTTCTTTCGCGATATTCTAACGGCATGCCTGACATTCCTACCTATATCCACCTATACCTATTAAGGATGCAAAATGCGGTAATTTCGCATGGTAATTACTGGGGTCGGCACGAAAGTAATGCCTTTGAACGGTGGGGGCTAGTAGCATCGTGGTGCCTCTGGCTCTGCCTACTCTGTTACTCTGAAATTACCCTATTGGACGACGCCTGAAAGCGCCTCCGCGTTTTCTAAATTAACGTTTCAGCGCCGGTCGAACTGGCTAATTGCCCGACTCCAGAGTAGCGATGCATTTTTCCTCTCTTCCTCTCTCGCTCTTTCTCTCACTTTCTTTACCTCCCCTCGCCCTTCGATATATACCTGATAATCACTACGTGTGGTCTAATATCTCGACGGGCACCGTTAGCCTGCGATCAGCAGGGAAGACAAAGTCAAAGAACCCAACCCACGGGTTCGACCTCTCGACGTCCGACGAGATGGAATTAGCCGAGTCCATCGCCGAGGGTATTTTCAAAAGATCGCTACGAGTATGTACGTCGAGAAAAGAGAGAGACGGAAAAAAGAACGGATGCATTCGAGGCATCCGAATGGAAGCGTTCGAGAATAAACATAAGATGACCGGTCCATAGCACCTTTCACTCCAAATAACCCTACGACAGTCTATGGACTCTGGGTCTCGAATCTCTCATGCTCTACATGTTTTCTCCTAAGTTTACGCGCCATTGCTTGCCAATCTTCGGAATGAAACTACCGTCGTTCGGTCGATCCCTACGGTGTGGTCTGCTTCACGAACGAGATGGGGAAAAACGTTCGGAGAAAAGGAATTGAGAGACGAGGAGAAGGAAAAAGAAATCAAGAGAAAGGAACTCTCTTCGTCGCTCGTAAACCACACGAATTCTTCTTGAGTCAAAAAAAAAAAGAAGAGTCGATGATACGTAACTATACAGATACATACATACGTGGAACGAGGCGTTTACCGCGAGATCGATTCGCGATCGATGTCGTTTCCCGGAGAGAACGAACGTTGCACGATGTGCTCTCTTCGAGCAACGTCAAGATTATAAACGACGGTATTAAATACACCGATGGCCAACGGAAGTAAGGGAAATGCTTGCAGCCGGGTAGAATCTTGAAGCTGATTTAAGGATATCGCTTTGGAACGAGGTATCAAATACGCGATGGAACGGCCGAGTGTCCGAAGTAGGATTATCGACCAATCTCCTTGTAGTATCTCGTCTACTCTTTTATCTTGTAACAATTCTCTCCCTCTCTCTCTCTCTGTATACCTACCCATCTATCTATTTCTCTATGTCCGTATCTCTCTATCTTCTATCTCTGTATACACAGAAACGCGCGTATCTCTTCCTCTCGCTCTCTCGCTCTCTATTATGTAACCCGATGAATACGTACGTTGCGTAACTACTTCCGGGGGACAAATTAGATCCGACGCTCAAAGCACGGCTTTGTGTATCGCGCAAGGTAGAATTACAGTGCTCCGCGAATAGTTTCGCGTTGAGGTCGGTGCGCACGACGTTCATTAGAAGTTTTAATGCAACTTCCACAACCCTCCCCAGCCTAAGCTAAAGTGTATCAACTGTGCGAGACGTAATCGTAAGATGAGTCTATAAGTCGCGTATAAAAGTGAGCACCGAAAAAATTGTCTTTCATATTTCGTACGGATCCATGGACGAGGAAGTTTCGTTAGCAATTATCTTTTTCGCGAGAGCAAGCTTTAAGTCAAGATCCATGCGCTAATCAAGTTTCCCACGGAGTTGGATCTAACGAGTATCAAGATAATCGAGGAGAAATATCTTCTTTCTCTCTCTTCGTCTCTGTTAGATCGTTGACAGCTTTGTAGTTTCGATGACGATAGCCGGGGGTCATTCCCATGATACTTTATCACTTGACGAGACCTTGTCCGAATAACGAGGCGTTGAGAAAGAAAGGGAGGGGGGGAGAAAGAGGGAGAGAGATCTTAGCCGCGAGCAACGTAAGATTTAAAATTTCCGTCGCAATCGATCATCGCTCTTGATTACACCTACGCGTTCGTTTTTACACGAGTACGCAGGAGGTTCGTAGCATTGACTCGCGAGAGAAAGGAAAAAGAACGCCGCGGGGGTCGCAAATATTAAGTGCGGAATCATGTTATTTGATATAGGTAAAATTTAGCGTGGATAGAATAAAATACGATAGATTCGTATTTTTCGACTACATAGAGTACGTATACGTGTACAAAGAAAATTCCCTTTCTACTACAAAGTTTCATCGTCGAGGAGTTCGATAAAAGAACGTTAGCCTCGGGGGTTAGAAAAAGAGGCAAGTAGAAGATTAAGTTTCGCAAGAAGCAAGAAGTGAGGCATCGAAGCGTGACGTCACTTACCTTCATCCGGAGATCGCTAACGGTCCATACCCTGCTGGCGTAGTCGTTGGAAGCACCGAGGATGAGGGTACCCGTCGAATCAAAGTCAACCGACATTACACCGGCGTTGCTACCGACGAGCATTCCCTTGCTCTCGGACGTGCCTGAAACAAAAGTTTCGTATCGAGGTCATACGTCTCATTCTCCTTCCCGAGCACAGACAGTCCCTTTACCGTGGCTAATTAAATTTACGCTCACTCGCCCTAATTGCTTACGGTCGATGAGAAAGCCACACGAGAAAATAGAGAGAAAGAGAGAGTTGGGAGGAGGGTGGGTTCGGAAGAAAGAGACGGATATATGGATAGGTGGACAGCTCGATGGGTAGATAAATGAATCGGTCCGCACAAAAGCCAATTAACGAAGGTGAAAAAATGGAGAAAGGAAAGAAGGAAGGAAGGAAGGAAGGAAGGAAGGGAGAAAGAGAGAAAGGGAGAAAGGAAGGACGGTAGAAAAGAGAAGAGAGCAAGCTGATGGTGAAACCGAATAGCCGACCGCTCACAGTCGTATATTTTACGCGCAAAACAAGGAGAGGAAATAGGTCTTATATACTAAAGCGCGTATAAGCCGTACAATGAGTACGGATGCTCCATCCAATTTGCAACGCGGCGACGGCAGCGACGGGGATTATCGCGAGGCGCGCATTATATCCTGGTGCGTTGCGCTTTGCAAAGGCGCTTCGCGGGAACGGTTCGCGCGCGCGGAGAAACGGTTTCAACGGCAGGCCGGCTCTTAATAGGCATCCCTATGGCGAGGTATAGCGGCTAGACGGTGCG
>JAIFRP010000039.1:1004584-1023807 GCA_032403825.1 Odynerus spinipes | reverse complement strand
TTTTTTTTTTTTTTTAATTAATTTTTATACTTTCACCTTAGATAAGCTGCCCGCGAGACCATAGCTGCTATGGCGAAGTTATCTTTCGAATATCCGACGATATTGAAATGTCAATCGAATCGATCCTTTATTTTGCGGATATAAACGTTTACCGACGAACTTTTCGGGCTTCCGCAACTCTTCGCTTCTACATGTCTCACGAAGAAGAAGAGAGAGAGAGAGAGAGAGTAGGTACGTTAGGTCGGTGTCAGTAAATGTAAAAGCTCAAACGGTTAACTCGATTTGTCCGGCTTAAAGCGGAGCTATTTGACGGACGATACCTTTCGCATAAAGGCATTATGTCGTTTATATATCGAAAGTCGATAGTAGATTTGTCATCGTTATCGGTGATGTCTTATTTTTAAATACTGGATACCGTCAATGTTTTTTTCTTCTTTCTCTTCTTTCCTGTCTTTCTTTTCTTTTCTTTTTCCTTTTCGTTGTTACGTCCTAACAACGTCGTCGTTAGAATAGAACAACGCGTCATAGATTCGCGGCAAAGCAGGTTTATTTTTAGCCCATCTATCGCAGGTACTCTCGCGACGATGATTCGTCCGATGGAATTTACAAGAGCCTAATTAAAAGCCACCCACCCTCCTTCCACCCGTTTCTCGTTACATTCATCCACGATTCATCGTGCACGGTCGATTATTCCGCGAGACTTCGGAACACGCGACATACCTACCCACATACATCGGTTTTATCATCTAAATTCGTTAATTAAGCATCTGCCGAGACCGAGAGGTTACTCGAGAGCGAATCCCGTTTATTTCACCGAGTAGATTCGACTGCTCGTCGCACGGATGAGTAATCAAAGGCTCGGCGAACTTCTGCGATTCGATATTTCCATCGGTTTTACAGCCAACGAAGAATATATTCGATTAAACCAGCCGATGTCGTTTACAACGATTTTAATACGCTTTCGCGCTCACGAATGGAAGACGATTTTAACTCGGGTTTCTAGTATTTCACAATGATGTGCAATTGAAATATACTCGATGCAGATATAGTATTGCATATACACCGTGTTGTTTATCCAACATTCGGTGGATAGGAAAAACGTAGGTGCGTTCGACAAAGTGAATTTATCATTAATTATACCGCGTGCTCGGCAACCGTAGGATTTCATATTATTAACAAAGTATAGAAGTCGGCAACATATTGTTCACGAGTCGTTAACGGTCTAACCATATATATTTGTCGCGGCACTCGTCGCGGTACCGAGTAATTAGTTAGTATAATACGTTTCGCATAGCATTCTCAATGAGCACGTATACACATACGTATGCACGTGGTATAAGTATATTTTGGAATCGGAAAGGAAAAATACCAGCGTGGAAATTTATCTACCTCGGTACTTGACCATCTGCGCTCCATAGACGCTACTACGGCAACACACCGCACAGAGCTTTAAAATTACTACAAATAAAGCTTATTAATAAAATAAATCGAAAATAGATAAATTTCTAAAGAATTTTTAACTTTTCTTCTTCGAAACAGAAGTTTCGATCTTCCAAAATTTTATTACAAAAGTGTACCGGAGTTACCCGATCGATTATATCGAAAAGTGCTCGGAGCGTAAAGGGTTAATATTCCACGTCTACGCTTTTAACGATCATCGATCGTGTTCCTCGAATTCTGCTAAATGGATTCCCACGGAGAAAGGGTGTTCGTTAAAAAAATAAAGTAGTAATAACGAGGTCGGAGGGCATTACGAGTAATCCCTACTTTCATTCCGTGCTTACCCGATCTGAAAACTTTAGTAGCATCGTAAGAGATAGTAACGTGCTGTAAACGCTTTCGAGGTGACGCGCCCGTCGCAAACCTTCGCGCCCTGGCTCGTCGTTGATCTTCATCGGAGCGTCGCCTTTTGAACCCATCAATTGAGTAATGTACCAAGTATTCTTTGTCGACCGCGGTCAATAGATGCTGAATGCACCGCATTCCTTTATGATCGAATAAAGACTCCTGTCCGGAGAATCGTCTTACTCTCGGATATCTTTTTATATTCGTATTACGAGGAGCCAATTGGACTTTACTTTCTTTGATCTATCTTCTCTTGTCTTTCTTTTTTCTTTTTTGTTCAAACGGTCGTAGACGTAGGAGGAGTTCGGAATTAAAGTGGTGTGTGTTACATTTTTTCTTTTTCAATTATTTATTATCGTTTTAATATTATTTTAGAAGTTTAGCTAAACTTTAATGCCAAATTATTTAAAATTATGTTTTTTAACTTATACCATTACAGTTCTGAGCCCTCTCATATATCGCGAATTAAAAACGATCAAACCCCAGAAATCGATCAGACGTCGAGAGAGCGAGAGCTAGCGAGAGATGCTCTTTCTTTAATTTCGCTCGCGGCCTAACGCGCATTCGACATTTTCGTTTGACCGTAAATATTGACATTTTGTACGATATATACATATATATTTCGAGTGCTCTACAGAGGAACCAATTTTTCGTTTACGATTTGTCGAACGTCGTTAACGAGTGGCCCTTGCTTTCGCGTTTCCGTGTGTTCCCGTAAATGGGGCGAGCAAACAGCAATTTTTCGAACGTTTATTCGAGACGGATGTTTACATTTTGCCAGTTTCGTCGGGGTTAACAATCGGAGCGCGCGAAAATGAAATTGAAACCCATTCTCTCGCGAGGCTTTGCCTACATAGTTCGTGCATAGCAGAGGTGGAGGAAGGAACGAAGAACGCGGGAAGATTGGTTAGCCGAGTTGAGGAGTGGGAGGGGATGGTGCAAGGTAATCGGTAACGAAATTATCGAAATGAAATTTCTCACGGCTGTAGGTGCTCGAAACTTGAAATCAAGGGAGAAAGAGAGAACAGGAGAGAGAGAGAGAGAGAGAGAGAGGGTCCTGGAAAATCCTAAGGAAAATGCCGTGACGAGACGAAAATCTCAATGTCGACACGTACAAAACGAGATACGGCTAAGCATGTACGCCGCTTTTACGATGCTCGTCCTACTTTTCGTCTTCTCCCTCTTTGTATCTCTCTCTCCGCTTTCACTGCCTCTATCTCGTCTTGGTAATTCTTGCGAAGGGCCATGCAGAATACGCGTTCTTCAAAAGTCAGTGCATATATACTACATACTTCCTCGTGGAATTTGTCCTTGAACTTAATTGCATCAAAGCTATCCTCGCTATCTAAGTAAACATTTTCCTCTTCGCGTATCGTTATCGCTCTCCTCGTTTTCCCGATGTTACGATTTTTCCGATCGCGATCGTTTCCGCGTGCTCGCTGGATCATCGAGAATAGGTTATCTCGCGAGAGATAAACACACGGATAGACTCGGAATTGCGCGGGAAACTTCGTTAGAGAAAGGGAACACGATCGTGCATATTTACGTACCTACCACCGAGTATCGTCGAAACGTTCTCGAAGAAGCGTCGGAGCGGAGCTTTTTCAGCTTTCGACGTAATACATCGATTTCTTCTGACGTCAATACGAAACGTCTGGTTTATCCAGTATATCCGCACAGTCCGTAGGAGAGCACATACCTCTCTACGGGGGGTTTCATCTTTGCAGCCCGCAAGGAAGAAACAGCAACTCATTTGCGCGGGACTGAGTTGAAGAGGGTAGGGGAGGGGGAGAGCGAGGGATATCTTCATCGCAAGTTTGCCGATTGCTTCGTCGTTGATAACTCTTTATCGCAAAAGACGACGTACGCGGGTAGTTACTTTTCTACGAGCTCCGCTGCTTTGGTACGTTGCCAGGCGTATGAAAAAGACGGCGAAGCATAGAAACGGAGTCCGTATTTCGCACGTCCGCTTTCGTTTCTAATTACGTAGGATATATAGAGGAGAGAGCGATAAAGCTGCGCGTCTCGCGTCGATGAGGGATGGTCTTTGTAAAAAATTTATTCGAGTCATACGATACGTACGATCGAGCTTAAAATAAATAACAATTTTTTCTATTTCTTCGTTTTGGTCTTTTGAGAATCGTCTTTTGGGAGAACGAGTGTTTTCTTCTTCTTTCTCTGTTATCCGACATGGAATTATTGTTCGGGAATACGTATAGGTACGTCGTACTAATTATTTTGTAATATAATGGGTACCAAGTGCGAAGTCTTCGTTGAACGTCAGCAATTAAGAAACGCTTTCCCGAAGCTTTTCTATAACGGACCTGTCGCAATACCGGCCGTATCAATCCTACGTAGTTTGTTGCTTCCTTTGTCTCCGACAATTACCGCGATAATACCAAACTGATTTATTTACAGCTTTCCACGAATCGTCCACGTAATTAATAAGAGCGTTGTAGGCTTTTAAGAATTAGATTACTAGGGCGACCGTTTTAAGCCACAACCGGTTAAGAGGCACGTGTCAAAGATCAAAGGGAATAATCGAAGGCGTACGGAAGCAGGGCTCGGTTTCTTCGGTAATTTGTGACCATTGTGTTTTACCTACGACGAATATCGACATTTTCGAAAGTTGCTATCGATTCTTATATTAAAACGCCAGTCGTCTTAAATTCAGGGATATTGGGCACTGCCTTTCGTAGATCGTCGACGGTACACGCGTAAGAGACACCGTTGAAGATACTCCGGGGCAACCACGTGAGCCATTTGATCTTCGAGCTGATATCCGGACATATGTAGATATCATCGGTGATCGACTTGATAAAGGGATCGTTTAAACCTACGAACGCGGTACCCTTCTTGCTTTGTGGATCGTAGATTATTTTCCAATAGAACTTCGGTACGGGAATTGCTCTAGTCGTGCCATTGACGTAGAGATATATCGGTTGCTGTTTGCCACGAGCATTGGGCAAGGTCATTTGACCGTGTACACCCGTGTAAACATCAAGATCCAACGACCGATCGGAAGCAAACTTCCTGACGTTACCTTCGAGGCTGTTCCAGTTGCCAGAGTTGAAAGATAGCCACTGAGGCGCCGCGTTCAGATACCAAAAAGTCGCCATTTGTAAAGCACCGTAGACGAAGTCGGCCTTTGCCGTTGTATGTCCGCGGGACATATACTGCGTCGACTTTACGAGATAGGTCTTGGCCAATTCGGTCGAATTCAAGAGCCGAGCGAGCGTGTTAACCTGCGTGTTGAAGTTGTACTGCTTGTTTACGTCTATCTTGCCGTAATATTCACCGGCCAACCAATTCCACGGCCTGGAAAACGAGATTATCGATGATTATCGATAGAATTAGGAAGGAAAACGCGACGGCCGGGTTCCAATCGAATTTTATACTCTTCCAAGCTTCCGCTCGTCCCACCGATGTGTTTATATTCGATATATTCGGACGAACGTGAAATCCGTAAAACCAAACGCGTCTACTCCTCCGCTCCGTTTACGACTCGCGTGTTTCGCTCGATTCTATTTTATCCGGGCGTGTATTTCGTTCTATTCGCAAATAAGATCGTTTCGCTGGCGCGCTTACATACCTGGGATAGCTTCTTTGGTAACCGTCGATCGATTTGGTCATCTTAAATTTCGTGTAGTACGTATTGTACATCTCGTCGTTGCGACACAGTTCTATCACGCGCAGGAAATCGGTGCTCAGATTGAAACCAATTTCGATGAAAGCGTTCGTGCCCGAGCAGGCGGACGATTTTATACGTCTGGTGGTATGCTCTGGCAACCGATAGCACGCTAAGGACGAGAAATTCTGATTTTGCCCGTTCACGTTAAAAATGTGATTCCTCACGCAGGTCGCCTTTACCTCGTTCGCGTTGCCAGACTTCTTTAGGTAATTGTTCTTTCCCGGGCATGCCAAAATAATCGACTGGCCCGCCTGTACTTTCAAAGTGCCGTTCTTGTCGGGATAATAGATCGACGATACCGTACCATTTCGAGTTAAAATCAACGGCTGCGGTTCCTGGAGATCGCCATTTTTATATCTCGTCGACAGCACGCAGTCGTTGCCTGAAAATTATAAACGAGCCGTGGTAGACCAATGTTTTGTCGAGACAAGTTAAACTCGTCGAATAGAGAGAGAAAGATATTTGCTCGTTGGAAAAACGATATTGGGAAATGTCATTCTCACCAGTTTCGGTTGGTCTGGCAGCGACCAGTAAGAAGTAAGTAAAAAATGGCGCGATCCAGAGCATGGTGCTATTTAGATGTTCTCTTACCGGCTGTCGAGATTACGAGCCAGTCCTTTCCATTTTATACTCTCCAGGTGATGTTCAGTGATAATTATTATTCCATATCAGTTAGCACGCGGGAGATAACGGCAGGTAGCCGGCAAATCGGTTCTATACATTGGCCTCGTGAGTAGGTACAACCAAGAGATAACAATAGTCTATTTCTCACGGTCCATTTTTTTTTATTGCTTCCAAATTGCAACACGACAGATTTTGGGACGGTAATTTTCCTCGATCGTGTAATCAAATTTGTAAAAAAAGAAATATGTTATCGATGGAGAGTGAAATTTTCCCGGTCGTAATCTACCAACGCAACGTTTGGAGAAACACTGGAAGATTTTCTAAAGATAAATGATTCATGCAATATGCACTGGGTAAACGTGGCGAGTCGATGCAATTTACTTTCTATCGATAATACGCCAATGCTTGTTCCGTGATCGCTAAAAGTATATCGTGTATCAGTCTTGAACGATTCTTATTGACACAACTGCGATAGTAGAAACATATTTATATATACGTTTTCATATTCGACTTATTTTCATCTGCATAAGTTCATTCGAAGAAGAAGAGACGCCTTTTGATTAACAAGGTTTTAATTCTAGCACGTGTACGTGTTACCATTGATCATAATCTAATTTTGGTAATTTTATCTTACGTTACTTTTGCGAGTCGCGCGATATAAACGTAAAGTTCAATTCGACGCAGCGCAATCTTATCGACGATTGATTGATTTTTATTAGAGATAGATCGCGTGGGTCGAGATAGTGGTTAAAAAGAAATTGATATTGTTTCTCTCGACGAGCGTAAAGTTCAACGACCGAGTAGGTACCTACCTACTCGTTTTGGATGAGTACGGACAATACGAAAAGTCGAAATTTCCTGCTACTGTCCGAGGTGCTTCTCGAGGGGGTGGTAGTTGCGATGCGCGATATCGAATACGCGTCAAGGACGAAATTCATTTCATATTGTTCGTGGAGTAGTAGGAAAGTAGCATCGAGGTCGACATAAACGTAGAGCTGATCGCAGTGAAGTGGCAAAACTTCGATCCACTTGAACTCGGGAGAGGGAAGAAGAAGATTGACTCCGTGTAACCGAGTTACTCCACTCGACACCGACGTAAGAAAAAGATCGCGCCAGACGTGACTCGATACCCTATTGTTCCCGCGACGTGCAGACACGTGGCAAGAACTTTCAACATTGAGCGGATCGAAACTTTAAATTTAGACGTCGGGAGAATTTCATTATCGCGCGACGCAGCCTCGTAATTCGAGGCTGCCAAGACGCATCTGCGAGCATCGAGGGGTAGCTGCTAGCTTGGTTTATATCGCAAGGGAAAACTCGACTTTCTTTACGCGTCGTTGATCGTAAACTGACGTGCGCTATTTGATATCATCTGGGAGTAATTATGATGCTAGAATGTTTCTAAAAAGGAGATAAAAATATCGTTGTATCGTTGTTTAAAAAATATTGTTTATCGTGGGATAAGGAAGAGAGTATTCAACGATTTTACCCCTTTTCTATTATCTTCTCTCTCTCTCTCTCTCTCTCTCTGTCTCTGTCTCTCTCGCATTCTCTAGAGATACGAGCTCTCGTATAACGTTCTTCCCGCGTTATCCGCATGCATTCGTAATGGTGGACAGGGATACAGGCAACATAGACCGCGCGCGCAACCCATTTGTATATTTCCGTTCGTATTTGCCGCAATATACGGCGGTACGTGCGAGTCGATAAGAGAAACGACAAGAACACGGGATACAAAGGAAGAGGTTGAATAGGTTCGAGAGGAAAGTGGAGGGTACGTTGAGCGCTATTTCACTCGTTTAAACGGACCCCCTGAAACTCGCCGAGGCCCGTGTCAGCAATGTTATTTATTTCTAAGTCTTTCTCTTTCTCTTTCTCTTTCTCTTCCTCTTTCTCGCGATTCCATTTACCGAGTTCAATTTCCTATCTTCTCCCTTTCCTCTTCCTGGGCAGGAGCGTCTATTATGTCTACGCGAGTCCAATAACGCGGAAACAACTGATCTCTGCAGACGGAACGTTAATATCCGTCTCGGTGGTCTCGGTCCGCTGCACGACGCATAGGCATACCAATGTCGAGTGTTGCTTTTCATTCCTCTAAGAACTCGCGTCCAATTAGAGAGAACACATCCAACTTTCTTCGCGAAGTCTCCTCTTTCGGCGTGCACGTGCACGCGAGCGCGATATTTTGCAGACAGTCGGTCGCGTCTCCGGCTCGACGTTTCCACGATTTTCCACTTTGACCGACGTCTTTTCCCTTGTATTATTTTTGCGCGTTAGACCACGACTAACGCGGGAGAGGATCCGAGACTCGAAAGTCAAAGATCAAACGTCGTGGCTTCGCGGCGTCTTCCTAACAGACGGCGAGACGGATAGACGGACGGATAGACGGAGCGGAAAGCTAGGATAATCTCTGGTAGGAAAATATCCGATATAGCGAGCGTCTCGGGTAATGGTACGTAACCTACGTACACAACACGACGAAAATTTCTATCCACCGTCGTCGTCTCGCAGTTTCGGTGCTCTTATCGCCTGCCGAACGGTAAACCTTGATATCGACTTTCCCGGTTCTCAGCCTCCTAACCCTAATTAAAGTGACCTTTGCTATTATCGTGCTATTATTATTTTATCAAGATCAAGAAAATAAAAAGCCGAAGATAATAGCCGCTTGTTGGCGTGTAAGGAATCAACGATAATTGTCCGCAGCGAAGCACGGGACGAGGTGTCGATAATTTCCCACGAAAGGAGGGTAACTCCGGCGAGCCGACTGCCCTATTAAGCCTCTTGGAGTGTTAAAGGGCGTATCGCGAGAAAGAAATAGAGAGAGAGAGAGAGCAGAGAGAGCAGAGAGAGACTGAGCGAGCGAGAGAGATTTTAATACCAAAAAGATAGAAGATGACGTACTTCATAACTCTCTCGTAACGTTAAAAACCGGCAAAGAAGAAAAACGCTGGCGCGGATTAGTCGCGTTATTTCGCCCGCACGCTCCTCGAATATTTATGAGACCCTCTAACGCACGGCTTTACACGAGGAGCTCGCGTGTGAGCGGGTTACATCGATGGCGTAGAACCATAAGCCACGCGAGTGCTCTCTCTCGCTCTCTGTTTCTCTCATTTTCTCTTTCCTTTCTCTTTCCTTTCTCATTTTCCCTCTCTTTTCTCTCATTTTCTCTTTTCTTTCTCTTTCTCCCTCTTTTTCAACATAGCAAAATTCGATTTCCACCGTTTTCTTCGTAGTCGTGTCGCACCGGTGCAATCGCTCCCTTACCTCTTGACATAGATCTCCGAGCATCGCGATAGCAGTTTTTCCTGGGTAGAATAATACTCGAGGAATACTTGTTGCACGGACGGACGTGTACCGCTTCTTCTATCGAGAGCGAATCGATGACATTCGAATATCTTAGCTCGAACGTTTTATCGACAGAAGAGATCGGCGGCGTCGGGATTCTCGCTCACCTCGCGTTATCAAGGTCTTTTTATTAACGCACGGCTAGCGAACGATGCTTTTATCGAGCTTTCATAGCGGCACGATGCCGCTGCCAGTCCGAGATACTCAATTGATATTTTTTTCCATGACGCGACAGATGGTAGCTATCGAATCGTACGTAGGAGTATAAACGAGGGAAGAAGAGAGAATTGAAAAATCGGATCCTACGTACGAGTATCACGAGAAGGAGAGAGAATTGAAAGATCTAATCGAAGTACATATCTCGGCACTGATGCGTTTAAGATCCACACCCTATCCGCGATAATTGATAACGCCTAAACCATTAGGAGGTTCGGCACATTCGATGAATGCATTCGCGGTTAGCATTCGACGGATTGCCCTGACCGTTATTGGGTTTAATACAGCTCGAAGCCTGATTCCAATTCGAGGCTGCCGCGGGTGTACCGGCTCGTTTATGCCTCGATAATGGCTCGCCATGTGTCTCTACGTATGTATGTATGCATGCATGTACGTCTGCCGTATGATTTTGTCCAGAAGACTAGAATCTAGCTAGCTAGCTACCTAGCTAGCTCTAGACCAGCGAGCTTAATTATTATCGCTTACGTCTTTCTCTTCTCCATTGTCGTAGGGGACCATTCAGCGTCGTTCGGAAATGCATTCACCGGCAGACCGGGCAGACCTTCGCCGTAAAAATCGTCGACGTGGCCAAGTTCACCTCCAGTCCGGGCCTGAGTACAGCCGGTGAGTCTACAGGATATATCCGTACGCCCTACCATTAATTTCCGTCGACTCTTGGAAACATACCATTCCCCCGCTCGTTCTTTCTCCCTTTCCCTTTTTTTTGCACTCCCGCTTTCTCGCTTTCTCTTTCTCCCTTCCTCTCACCCACCCCATCGCCGACCCTACTACACCTTTCTCTACATATGCTTCTTTTAGCCCGTTTTACCCCATTGCCGCGAACATACGGTAGCAGCTCTCCGAGCTGCCTATTCGCGGCGGGCATTGTGCGGTCGAATGAAACGCACAGTAATGTAGCATGTTACGGATACTTCCGAATTAACGGCATCAGCATGCCGTCGTCGAACGGATTATCTTCTTGTGTCTATCGTACAATGCCTCGTTTACCAAATTTCACGGACGAATCCCGATCGAACTCACGGCTCATACGCACACGTATCGATTCTTTTATTTTTATTTTTTTGTAACGTGGAGGAAATCTTCAAAAGAGACCCCGTTAGATAATGTCGACGGCGTAGCGTCGGACTAAAACCTCCACGTTGGCCCCCGGTCCCAATTCCAGCGAGCCATCTCCCGACCCTCTTTCTGAAATCACCCGTTAGGGTAAAATATCGCGAGAGAGGGCTATTCGATTCTTTTATATTACATCCGATTATGTTGCAGATTTGAAACGAGAGGCCACGATATGTCACATGCTAAAGCACCCGCACATCGTCGAGCTACTCGAAACGTACAGTTCCGAGGGTATGCTCTACATGGTGTTCGAATAGTAAGTATATCACGTAACGAACGAAAGGGAACGCGAACGGATGTAAACCGTGTCGAGGTACTCTCGATTCGGAACGCTTCTCGAACGAACGGTTCTCGCGAATGGAATTTTAACGGGACTCTCCTCCTCCTCCTCCCTCCTATTTCCAATTTTGCTCTCTTTGAAGTGTAAAATACCGGCAAAATATCAGACCGTCGTCGTTGATCGAGTAGAGGAGCGAGGAGGATAGAAACGAAGCGGGTAAGCTTCTCTATTAGAAGATGGATATCGTTGAACCTTAGAACTATGCAAATTTTTAAGGTTATTTCAAAGAGCATATTTGCAAAGTTTACGCAAAACAAGGATAGAGTCGCGTAATAATTTTCCACCCTCTCTTCGGTCCATCTCCAGGCCGTGGTTTACTTCAAAGCCTTTCTAAAAGGAATTCCGGCTTTCCAAGCGCATTCAGAGAACAGTCGTACCTTTTTATCTCCGAGATGGCCTCCTGCGACTTTTGTTCCCCTTTTTCCTTTTCTCTCTCGTTTAAACGCGCTATGGTACGCGAGGCGAAACCTCGTGGGTTTTTCTTAGGGACGTAGAAAATAAATAACGCTTGGTCAAGGATTTAACGCGATAAGCTCGTCGGTGAAAGATCGCGACGGGATTTTAATCGCGCGGCGACGACGACTGACACACACAGCGACACTCATCTCCGACATTTATTCCCGAGGTTGATTTATTCGACACGATTGTACCGACGCGAAACGGAACCGATGTCGTATGAATTATATATTAATGATACGATTCTCTTTCAGTATGGATGGCTCGGATCTATGCTTCGAGGTAGTTCGACGAGCGACCGCCGGATTCGTCTACAGCGAAGCAGTTGCTAGGTAAGAACGATCTACCGATTATCGATCGACACGAGAAATATTGTCAAATCGAGATCCTCGAGAGGATGCATTGTTTAATAACGAACGGTGGAGAGTTGAAAATAACTCGCTGTAAAATTGGTTCAGCCTGATACTTTTTTTACGAAATATGTTTTACCGTGTCCTTTCAACTTGACTCTCTCTCTCTCTCTCTCTCTCTCTCTCTCTCTTTTATATCATAAAAATTCCCGTACCCGAGTCTCGTCTATTGTCATAAATGAGAAATGTACCGTGATCAAGGTACCCACAGTTCGGCGAAGCTCTCGAACTCTATACGATAGGCACACACGCCGCGTTACGTGTATGTGTTCGTGTTTCGTACTCTTAAAATCGACATTCATTGCCGTCCTATATTTCCCGAAATATTCTCCGGAGGTTATTAAAAATTCACCGTTCTGCAATGATGTACAAAATCCTCTTTACCGTTTCTCTCTCTCTCTCTCTCTCTCTCTCTCTCATTCCTGTCTCGATTAAAATTGTATCCTCTTATCATAGGAACATAATCGATCGTTTAAAAACTCGAATTTCGTTTGTTCGCGTGCATCCTTTTAACCGCGTGAACGGTTCATCTTCATCATTTATCATTCTTATCTAACGTAGTATTTTAAACTTTCGATAAAATGTAAACAAGATATTTCTCCAGTAATATTTCCAGGCAGGAAAAGAGAAAAATAGAAAGAGGTAGAGTGAGAGAGAGGGGGGATATACACCGTACGCGGTAAATCCTTCTTCATCCATCCCACCATTCAGTGGGGTCGTTCGCACCGAAGAAAGTCCTGCGGCTGGTAGATCGTAACCTCGAGGGTCCCCATTAAAACTCCTAACTACTTCGCGACTAATGTTGAATGAGTACGATACGAGCGACAACTGTGTGTTGTATTAAACCGCGCGCACGCCCTGCCTCGTATTTCATTCGGGGGACGGGGACCGATTACATGCGATTTCGCTTCGAGCGATGCTCTTATCAGATTTTCAACAGATGGGGAATAAGAAACCGCCATGCCGACCTGAATTTGTCTTATCCGTTTCTCATCCACGATAAGCTTATCTAACGCTTAATGCGTCTTTTCTCTTCTTTAATGTATCCACTTATCGGAAGCGATCTCGTTGAGATCGAATTAGTAGAATGGGGAAAAAAAGGAACAGGGAAATTAGTCGGCGAAAGTATTATACGATGAAAAGAAGTTGAAAATACCTACGTGTTATTTTTCGGGGGGTTGGGGATGGGTGGGTGAGGAGTTTGACGAGGTAGAATCATCGACTGAACGTGGCAGGGTCGAAAGCAAGTGGGTTAAAGTTCGTTGAGACTCGACGCGATGCGTCTCACCACCTGAAAACACGTCGCCCACACACACGGACACCCACGCATACATGTATATATATACGTACACTCCCGCGGCGCACATTCGTAGGAAGAAACTAAAGCAGGCATCGCCTTCTATTTTCCAGCCACTATATGAGACAAATCCTGGAGGCATTGCGCTACTGCCACGACAACGACATAATCCATCGTGATTTGAAGCCGCAGTGCGCCCTCCTCGCAGGAAAGGAAAATTCTGCGCCGGTGAAGCTGCGCGGTTTCGGTGTCGCCGTGCAACTTCCCTCCTCGCAGGCAAACGGTGTCGGTATGTTCAATCCTTCTTACGATTCGACCGTGTTTGCACACACGTTCTACTTAACGTACTCTTTCCCTACGCTCCTCCAGGGAGAACATTGCTCGACGTTGGCTCCCCACGCCTCTATACTTCTATCCCTACTTTCCTCTCTCTTACTCTCTCTCTCCCTCTCCCTCTCCCTCTCTCTTTCACACGCTCTTTCTCTCTCATTCTTCCTCTTTTTCCTTTTACTCTATACTCTCTATACTACTACTCTATTTCACTCTACTCTTACTCTAGCCTACCCTACTCTACACTACTCTACTCTACTCTACTCGTTTCTCCTTTCTCTTTCATCCTCTGTCATTCGCTTCCATTCTCTCACGATGTACACGAACGTATATCGACTCCCGCTCGAGCTCCATTCGCTCTCGAGCATTGAAAGCTAGAAAATATTGGCTGCGCCTATCGAGCGAACTCCCGCCATTCCTATTTTCACGAGAAGACTTTCCCCAAAGATCTCCCTTCGACGAGGATGGTTTTAAAGAGCATCTTGAAAAGCCTCGGACGCTTTGTTATTTATCGAATTTATTATTGGAATCGTTTCGAGTGGATATAGGTACGATACGAGCCGATAACGAGATTCGTCGAAGCGAAGTCCTCCTCTTTTTTGTCTCTTCTTTACTTTATCGTCCGTGCCAACGTCGGGCTCATCTCGCTACACTCGCGAGAGTTACCGTTACATTACCGATATAATATAAATTCAGTTTATTATATTTTTTAATATTATAGTCGGATCAGTCGCAACTCGAGTATACCTGCCGTCGTAACGTTTAAACTCTATAACAGCGGTTTTATCCGATGAAAGGCAATATTCAATACCAATTCCAAAGGAGCGAAGGCGTTAACGATCGCGTTATCGGCTTTTATAACGGGTGTTAATTATTTTCCAAGTATCGTTCGCTTACACCCCGGCTAACGCGATAATTCGTTCGATTAATTGAATTTACGCTCCCGCGCGAGGAACGTCACATCCAATACCGTAATTGCACTAATCGCTCACCGTGGAATCTACAAAACTGTTACTCGTATGCTCGTTTTACGCGTGTCAGTCTAATCGGACGAAGGAGAGAAAACGCGTCGCGAGGCTGATGCGCGCTCAGAGATATATTCTCGTTGCGAGCTAGTGGAATTTATTATTTACGGGAGCGACCTTAACGAATATCGCTGAGCGAGGAAGCGACCTCCTTTTTACTCTCTACCGCCGTAAGAGAAGTTTTCAAAGATTCAGAAGAAAGGAAATGACGTTAACTCGAAGGTCGGGATATGTATGCCATCGGGTATACATCTCGGATGCGATTGTTGACGGCGATGATTAACGCGATTAATACGATTAACGTTATATTCGAAGAGTATACTGTTTTCTTTTTTCTGCTACACGAGAAAACGGATCTCCTCACCGGGAGAGACTAATGAAACTTTCTATAGATATATCGTCGCTGGCAAATGACGTTAAATTCCTCCATTGAGTTATCATGTACGTTACATAATTGCAGTGTAATTAACGCGACAGCCTGTCCGGGTCGTAATCGGAACAATCGAGCATGAAGAAGCGCGTTCGCGCGACATCGTACCTTCAGGGAGCTCTCTCTCTCTCTCTCTCTCTCTCTCTCTCTCTCTCTCTTTGGAAGATGGTATTCAATGTGTGCCTTTGTAGAACCTCTAATGCAATATTTTTGAACATCGATCTCGTTCTATTTCCGATCAAAGATATTGCGCAGACACACGACGGTTGTGTGCGTATGTTTCTTTAATAATCTCTTTCCCCCCTCCCCTCTCCCTATCTCTATCTATCTCTCTATCTATCTCTATTTCTACCTCCTTCTCTATTACTGTGGGAATGCCCTGTTCTGCGATATATTATACCATTGGCTGGCTTGATCGATGATTGGCAGTCGCGTTCAAAATTTCTGAGTGTTCAGTGTGCAGAATGCAACGGCTTTTATCGGTTATTTTCCTTTTAAAGACACACTACGTTCTCTGCTTCTTAATATTCAGCCTTGAATCGGTATATATCTGTCTTTTACGATCTCTATCTCTTCCACCGCTTCGATATCGCGTGATTTCAACGTCAAACGCGAAGGAAGAGGCATTTGAAGCGAACGAAAGAAGTTTTAGCTAGCTTTCGAGGGAGAATTCGAAACCCCCAGCCACGACCACCTAACTCCCAACGATCGACGATCCCGATCAAACAATTCTTGATTAAAATCCTTCCGCCGCGGAACGTTTTAAAAGCCGTACGACGTCGAAGCGGTGAGACTCTTCAAAATATTATATCTCCTCGATTATTTCCTAGGAGAATTCGCATGGTTATTATCGAGGCGAAATAACGTATACATTTGCCGTTGTATTGCCGTTAAGAGCTGTTGAAAGAGTGCACCTTAATATGTCGGTCAATTCATTTTGATCGACACTCTCGTGAGTGCTTGCCAGCTTTCGAGCGTTTTACAGAGTAAAATGAAGCAAGTAATATCACCGATGACTATCGTGTTACAAATATACCGATAATTTGATTGATATCTACTACGTATAAGCTCGAACTAATTATCGCGCGACGTGGAGAAATTGTTAACGATAACGTATCGATACGTACGAAAGCATTTTTATTTATCTATAGGTATATGGACTTCCAGCCAAATCGCGGTACATCATATTCGCGTAGTTTCTTTGTAGATACTTCGCTCGAAGATATCTATGTATAGTATATACGTATATACATAAACACGTACAACACACGTCAATTTTAGGAACGTTATCCAGCCACTTCGTTTCTCAAACCACAAAGAGAGAAAATGCTCGATACAGCATTATACGAAACATTTGACCGACAATATATAGGAAGTAAATCCCTCCGAGCACCGTTTCCATCATCCGCAATCTTCGGAGTTCCGAACTAATTTGACACTCCAAGAGTAGGACAGGCACCAATGGGAGAACGCTCTCGCGAACTAGGACACTCAGCCTTCATCGCGCTCTTTTCAAAACTAAATCTTTAATAAGCGAACTTATGGGCGAGTTGTCCAAAGTATTCTTTATCGGCCGTATCGACTTCTCTTTACGAATATGTCGAAGGGAAGTACAGCCGATAGAGTTTAGTCCGATAGAGTTTAGAATAAAAGTTTTTCTTTTTTTTAAATTTTTTTTTGTTATTTGCCTCGGGCATAACGTGCCGTTAAAGAGTCTTTGCGGTTAACGTTATAGTCAGAGGAGGAAAGAATAGCGCTCTCTCTTTGGCCGAGCAAATTGATAACCTGAAATTTGGTTTGAATGAATACAGAGTGTTACACGACCGAGTATCGGCAGTGTCTGAGCCCAAAGGGGCAGCTCTACTTGAAGGCCGACAGCGAGGGTAAGCTTGACCTAACCTTTAATCATCACTTCCGCTGGAGCCTTGTATCATCACGCCATATATATTACACACACTTATTACGTCAACACAGATTGTATTATGCTACGTTTTAACCCGATCCGTGTGTCCCTATCACATTACTGTATTCTAGAAGCCGCCACTGCTTGCCTGCTTGCTTTCCGCGTCCCGACGATATCGGTCATGTTGACTCATTTCCCGTATAGGGTATCTCTCTAAACCTGTGCTTTAAACGTGGCAACGAAGTTCACCGATTCGAAAGCGAACGCTTCGTTTTAGACGCGTCGTCGTTGTCTGCCTCGCTTAAGCGACCGTTTATTTTCATCGCGTTAACGTCGCGTTGACATTAACGAAGTGGGTACGCGAAGGAACGAACTTGTATCGTTGTCCCTTTATCGAAGCAGAAATTTTATTTATTTTTTTTTTTATTTTTTTTATTACCCGGTAGGTATCCTTAGAGTATCATCGCCGAATCCGAGAGACGATGTTTTCCGTCTCCGAGATACAAAGGCTATCGACCTTTTCCAGATGGGAAGCGAAGCGAAAAGTGTGCTCTCGGTAACTTGCCGGAACAAACGGACAACTTTTTCTCAGTCTTCATATTTTTCTTACCTTTCTCGACGCCGATCCTCCGCTCCAGAATCCCGAGCAACTCGAGGGAACGTTCGCAATCTCGGGGTATCTCATTACATAAATAATTCATTGGATTATTGTCTTGATTTAAAGTTAGCGCGCAATCGCGAGAGAAAAACAAGCGATCTTCGAGATTTCTTTTCCCTTCGAGTCCTCTCAATTGCTCGGAATTTTTCTTATCCCCCCCCTCTCTCTCTCTCTCTCTCTCTCTGCCGCCCCGCTACAACGAACTCGTTGCCATACTTAAAGCATGCATCTGAGGATATCCCATGCGTGCTTCTTCTACGTTTCATCGTACTAAACGTTTTTAATGATATCTACACGTTTTTATTATTATACAACGGCAGATTTTGGACGGACGAATAAGAAACACGAAGAACCAGGTAATACGATTGCTTCGCCGGGGTAGACGAGTAGAGCACGTGTAATTAACGTCCGCTCGAAATCTACCGTGTGGACACTTTAATTTCTCAAACTTACACGCCACGATTCCTCCCGTTTCACCCACATCGATCTATATACTCTCAGTGTTAATTAACGTCTCGCTGTAATTCATGTCAGTATGATTTTATCTCGGTGTCTCCTTGGAAAAACACATCAGACGTGTTACGCTAGCGATTACGATTTTCAAACGCATTTAGTAGCTTCACATTAACTCCGAATACGTTTCACACTTGCATATCATATCGTACCACACATTATATCACCATATCACATTACTCGAGGATCGCACTATCCTTTATCGGAAAGTCAACGGAAACGAAGAGAAATCGTGAGATATGTCTCGTACGTAGCGTACAACCGAAACAGAGCTCCACGTATCGATCGAAAGAAAAGCAAAGGACTAGAGAAAGAAAGAAAAAAAAATGAGGAAAGAAAAGAAAGATAGAACGGCGCATCACGTACAGGTCGGTCTTCTACGAGCAACGGCGGCGAGATGTGTCGATTTGTGAAATCAAAAGAAAAGTATGTACAATAAAAAAAAAATAGAAAAAGATCGAGAAAAAGAACACGGCGTAGAACTAAAAATCGACGAACGATAGCAGACGCTGCGTTAACCAAAAAAATGCGTTATTATCCTGAGGATAACACTCCTTCTCCTTTCTCTCTGTGTTGTTTCGATAGGGCTGACCTCCCCGAGCTGCAATTTCCCTTTCGAGGACCTGACCGACGCCGAGGATTCGCTAGTGAGCGACACGGAGGACAACATTGGTATTGATGTGCCTGCAACATCTCTCCGTAAAAGAGTGGCGCAACGCACGGGGGTAGAAACGTAAAGAAATATATGTCTCTCGAGAAAGTTTTCTCCCTTTACGGTCCATCGATTCGACCTCGCGCTCGCTCGTCTCTTACCGCGCGCTCGAACGATCGTAAAAAAAGGAAAGGAAAAGAAGAAAAAAAGAACAGGGAATGAACGATGTTGTTGTTTGCCTTTTCCTAGCTCGCGTTTCTCTATAAGCCGCGCATTTAATATTCGGAAAAGGACTTTTTACTTTTTGCTTTCTTGATCTCTTACTATTTCTCTACTTATTTCTTTCTTTCTCTC
>JAIFRP010000039.1:865326-891525 GCA_032403825.1 Odynerus spinipes | reverse complement strand
CGGATAGATCCTTGGAACAAATTAATAATGACGATGATGATGCCTGTATTCCTTAGGCTCGTTCATCAAATATTCCATCCGGTTAATATATTTTTTTAACTTTTCTACTTTTTCTTTTTGCCCATCGGTATCCTATGACATACCAATAACATGTTCGATCATTTTTGACGATAACGTTAAATTAAAAAGAAGATTCTTCACTTACATAATTAACGTCGTTATCTCCTTTATCATATTTCCGCATAACATTAACAGACTGGCTTATATCTGATTTATCTTGCTGATAATTAACATCATTTTCATCTCGAATAGAATCTTGCAAATTTGAAACAGCGTGTCTCTTAGCGACGGCATGAGCATCCGGATAAGCGACCCAAAACGAAGTTGCGCTTGGCGTTGCTCGAGCTACTTTTTTAGCAGCACCTTCTGAAGTAACCATTGGATACATAACACTTTGCATCAAATTCTGCTTAATAGGATCTAGAAAGGAGTCATTAAAAAAAATACCTTCGGTACGTATCAAAGGTACTGCGATCGAATCAAACGACTGGGACTCGAGTTCTTCGCCAAGTTTAGATTTGATAGCCTCTTGGATACTCGCTGATATATTTTTCTGCAGATTTATTAACGTGTCGAACAGCTGACTAAGAAATGCCATTTTTTGTTGAAAAGGTAACATCGGGTCCACGGTTGGCTTCATCCACATGCTCGGTAGAAATGGTTTCTTCGGTAGCGTCGGAGGACTCATACTGTTGTGATAGGCTATCGTATCGTTCAGAACCGAGATCATGTCGTCCTTCAAGCCACCAAGTTGGGATAGTATCGTCTCCACAATGGCATCTTTAGCAGCGATGATGGAAGACGTATCCTCCACCGATCTTGCGACTCTTGTTCCAGCGATCGAAGATTCATCGAAAGATTCTGCACCTCCGGTGGATGCAGTTATGTTAGCTTTTAAAGTATCGAACAGTTTGTCTAGGAAAGTCGATACTTTTTCGTTGTATTCCATCGGACTTGGTATCATAGAGCTCGGGATCCAGAATTCAGGCGAGACAATGGTACTTTTAGGTGTCTCTTCGGTTACAGCAGGAGCTGGAGTAGTGCTCGTTGCGATATTTTTAAACAGCGTGTCCAAGAAGGAATATTTTTTCTCGATGAACATCGAAGGATCTATCGCAAAAGGACCAAACATTCCTGGGAGATACTCTTTTACCGAACTTGGATTCGTTTCTTTGTCGGTAGCTTGACTCTCGTCAGGATTCGAACTGCTGTCGCTAGAAGACGAGTTAGGACCTTTTGTCTCATCTTTATCGCCCGGTTTCGTATCCTTCGACGGCGGTTCTGGATTATCGGCAAGTAACGTTGCACTTCTTTTCCCTTCCATCGACGGTGACACAGATTTTAATTTTGACATCGCGTATAATTGAGCAATGTCGTCCATTTTGGTACCGGTAGTATCACTTTGCCCGTCCATCGAAGGATATTGCAACAAAGTACCCGGTATCGGTTGGGAACTATCCCCATCAGGGGTGGCTCCTAAACTACCAAAGAGATTGCTCAGTATATCGGTCTTTTTAGAGATCATTGCTTTAGGATCAACGAATTTAGGAAAGAACGGCGACTTGGGCATGTACGGTAAGTTTATGGTACCGAATCCAGACATTGGTGGTGGTCCAAGCGATCTCGAATAAACTAAAAGTTTTAAGAAAAATTCAGTCGAGACCATAAATGATATTTTAAAAAATTGAATATTTCCAAAATCTTCTTCTCGAAAAATTAAAAGATACATTTACCTGATTTCGAAGCGTAACTTGCCCATGGTGACGGAGGAACAACTTTTGCCGTTACGCGGCTGAACGTAAGAAATACAAGAAAGCAGGAGAGAAGCGACAAAATTACCGATTGTCGTGACATGGTTGATGTCAAATGATCGGACCTTCATTAAGGTAGTTGTATTTAAAGGATTCACCGCTCGATAATCTATGCAAAGTCTTTAGGATTACGATCCGTCCAAAGGTCTAATTAAAATAATCTCTACGTGCAGATTATAATCAGCCAATAAGATTTTCTGTGGAACGAACGGAAGTGCACTTGTATTTTTACATCTTCATTCCTCTAAGTCGTTAAGCTAATATTGTATGTATATTAAATTTAACAAAGCTTTCTCCGTGGAGTGTACGTACGTACGTGTATCTCATTTCAATCGTGCAATCTGTTCATCTACATTTACGATCTCCATTTTCTTCCAGGCTGTCGGATGGGATGTCGAAAATACGTACGGAACGGACGAATAATCTATTCAATTATCGCAGCCAAGGAAAAATAAAAGGGGACAAGGTTAAGAAGTGGCTTGACGACAGCAACACTTTTTATGAATAAGGGAAAAGGTTGATAAATAAATAGCAGATTAATTGACCATTTTATTCTCTTTATTGATTCTCCGATGAACTCGTAACAAAATGTTTTGATAGTTTAACCGTATCGTGTAACGAATGCGTAATGCATTTAGATATTAATTAATTAATCGTACAATGGTAATATAAATACTTAACTGTACATAAGCTAAGCTTGAAATTAACGTGTTCAGTGGTTCCTATAAATTTTCAATAGGAGAGAAAGAGAGAGAGAGAGAGAAAGAGAGAGAGAATATTAAGATAAATTCGAATGACTTTAAAGAAGTACTTTTATTATTAATAAAGTTTAATTACCAAGTTGCTTTTAGGAAAATGCGAAGATTTAAAAAAAAGGAATGTTCTGCGCGCTACGCATATTCGTCGATGTAAAATAAATAATTCAGATATTTTGGCACGCACATCTCTTCGAGACGATCTCATCTTATACTTCCGTAAAAAGAATTTCGAGAACACCCACTCGACTAAGTGTAAACGGCGATAATTAACGCGTTATTAAATATTTCTTAATCGTTAAGCCTTAAACGTACGCTAAATCCAGAAACCACCAAACCTTTCGGCGGAGGAGGGTAGAGAAAGAAATTTCTCCGGTCGATCTTCTCGTTCGCGTACTTGTACCCATTTCCAAGATTTATAATTAATTGTTTGTTTTGTTATAGACGTGCATAATCGAGTTACGGCTAACGTAGAAAAGTGACACGCGATTTTTCCTTACGACTGTGCGGTATCTCGAGATTTCCTCCGAAAAAATGTTCCGTTCGTCTTTCCGATCGTAAAATACGAAATATCGACTCGCAACGGTACCGATAATATAATACATCGTGTTATCGTCGTCTACTAATAGTTCTATACCCTATCACGTACTATACTAGAGGCAGGAGCATGCAAAGGTAGTAGCTACCGACATAGGCCAGCGACCATAAGCTTTTTTTCCCTTTATCTTTTCTTAACACGTTCCGTGCCACGTGTACCATCGGTTTTACACGCTAACATATTTATTTTATGCACTAAAAACGTATTTCATAATAAGTTTGACAATGTAGAATATATTTCCACCGAAAGAATGAGGCATTATAAAAAAATGCAATATAGAACAAAGCAAATGTGTATTGTGTGATAATAAATATATAAATATTTAGTTAAAACATTAAATGGCCTGATTGAAAAGTCGAGCAAAAACGGCACGGAACGTGTTAAACAAACGTAAAAATCGCTCGTGCTGCCGATATTGTCATTACGGGATCGCCGATGCGAGTTTGAGAAGAAGACGTGCGTCGTGATGGAAGAAAAAAGAGGGCGGAGGTAACACCCCTCTCAAAATAAGAGGGGTTTCACTTTGGTGGTGGTCTCTGCGGGGAATGTTACTTATACTGCTATCTAAAAAAATGTTTAGGTGGTACTAATAATGATCGTAACTATTACTCCGATATACAAACATTCTCTTCCATAGTTGTTCCGCTTCCTCGGGTTAACCACCCTTTCGTATCTTCAAGCAGTACCCTTATCCCTTTTACACGAAAGCGTCGCCCTCGAACTTACGTGCTATTTATTAATCTAGGCAGTTGTTTCCATCTACCCTCTCAATTACAGGCAGAACCGTTGTTCCCATTTGTTGCGGCCTGAAAGATGACGCGCGTGGGTGCGTAAGTTCAATGACATGTAAAATACAAAGAGGGGTGTTACGTCGTTAATTATACGTTATAATATCACGGTGTTAACGTTTGGGGGACGGGAGACGGGTGCTCGGACGATATCGATCCAAACTCTCTACCTTTAGGTTTGCTTGACTACCGTAGAAGGACGTGAAGGCTGTGTCGGAACTGACACTAAGGGGTAAACTCGTAGCATCCATCGTTTCTCTCTCGCTGCCAAGAGTGGACGCTCTTATGTCGAGTGTACCGCTCACTGCTGACATGCCTGAGCTCGTTGCCATCTCCACTTCACCCACATCGCCGTGCGACATGTGTCTTAAAATTATATCACTTTAATCGACGCTCGGTCAATTATTTGCCAACATTTTACGACCGCGTACTTAACGCTAATTTTATTATTATTAGTATTGTTACTATTACTACTATCGCTACTGTTTTTGCTATATGTTTTCTAATGCCTTAACTTACTTAAAAATGTTAATAATAATTTAATAGGAAATTAATACGTTGTAAGTTACGTTACGAATCAAAGGAATGATTTTTTGGGGAATGTTTAAGAAAATTTTTAGAGGAAACGTAAGAAGGATTTTAGTTAACGCGATTTATTAATACGTAGATAAAGGAACAACTAAGACAACGAAACTTATATACAGATACAAATAATAAAATAATGAGAGGGATTAAAAATATTCGACATACCAAACTGAATTTGCGAAACGTTGAGACAAAGCTTGAAAAAATCCATAAACCGGAACTGTCTCGGCAAAGTAAAGATAAGTGAGATCATTATATCTATGTCCTAGAAAATTCTTGTAAAATTAAAACGTGTATATAATAGTAAACGAAATGAAATTTAACCAGCCGAGAAATGCATTTAAATAAGCGAACAAAAAAATGGACAAACAACCAAACGTTGAACTTTACCTGTAGTCTGGAGCAGGGGGCTCGATGTGTTGCCTTCGCGAGTTCGACGACATCGGTGTCCTCTTTATGGCATAAATGTATATGCCGGTCATTGTGAGCGTGTAGGAGACAAAATACAATGCGTGAAACTGGAACAAACCAAACCAACTACGTTCGCACCCGCTTTCGTAACCATGTTCGAATCTACCGTCCACTAAAGTTATTAATTATTTTTATAGGATCTGTTTACCTTGTATTGATGTATCAGCATGCCTGATAAGATATTGAAAGAATCCGCGGTTAGAAGAGCCAATTGTAGCGCCGTTGCACCGGACTCGTATAATATAACAGGAACGAGGGAGAAAAAAACAAATTGCGTGATACAGTAAACCACTAGGAACGTGATCACTGGTGCGTTGTCCCAATGAAACGATTCGATTTGAAGTCTTTCGAGGACGGCTCTAAAAAAAAAAATCAAAAGAGTTGGATAAAGAATTAAAGAAACGTTGTGTCGATGTAAAAAAAAATCGAAGTTAGGATTAGTCGCCGACTTACATTTGCATACAGCTTAATATCGTGCCAAAGAAACCGATCATACCCAAGTACTCGATAATGTCGACAGTTTTAACAGCCAATTCTTGAAGGACCGTCGTTATCGAGAATAGAACAGCACCACCGAGGCATAGCATATCACCGACCAATTGATTCTTGCCTTGGAATATAATTGAAAAGCTTGATAATCGATTTACTCGATAACGGTCTTAGGTATAGGCAAATAATAAATGAAACTGATCAAAGATGTAACGTCAATACGGTGAAACATGTTCGACGTGTACAATTTTGATAATAATTACCCGTAGTTGTAGGATCTTTATTGTCGTGAATTCCCGCCCAAACTAAACATCCTACACCCATCAGACAGACGGAAACGCCAACGATATGAACCATCCTGTACCTTACTCCAAGAACCAGACACGAAAGGGCCAGTGCCACCGGAATCGCCACGCAATCGAGGAGCTGAAATTGGGATTTATATTCTTAATAGAATTTCTCGTCTACATTAGCCGGCAAGAGCTATAAATAAAAGCAATTTAGCCGGGAATAGCCGAGGCTTCTCTTTACACTCATCCGATAACGACGTAACATCGATATCAACGAAAGAGAGAAATTCGCGGGCAAAGAAAAGAAATTGGCCTCGAGTGTCATAATTTTAAACGGAATCAGAGTAAAAAAGACTGCTGGTGTACCTGTATACTGGCGAGGCTGGTGAACCGGTGCGACGATGTAATAAGCGTGCACGCTTCAACGTCGATCAGTGCTAACAACAAGTACCTCCAACCACGGGCTTTTATAACGGATATCAGACCATTTCCGACACCCCTACAGGACATCCACGTTGTATATACTAGGCACATCATAGCGTAGTGTGGCAAATTTTGTCCTGTCTCGGGAAAAAAATCTTCCTTGATTCTTGAAAATCAGCGAAATAACAATAACGACCATCGGAAAGGGAGCCGGATCTGGTATCGTCGTTTTCTTTTTAAATTATATTATCAAAGCACGCGTTTCAAAATTAAATGTCTATAAGAGAGAAGACGGGACACGTCGATCGGAGATATATTACCTGTTGGTAACGATAACTGGTAAGTCGTGTTGATGTGGTGATTTATGAGTGTCATGAAGCACAGCACCAGCGACAAGAATTGGCCCATTATTATCGCACGCCATACGGCCCTACAAATATAAAATATATCACCGGTTACCTCGTGGTAAACGAAACGATGCCCTTTTTGTCCCCTCCCCCCTGCTTACGAGTACGCGCGAGTGAACAATATAAAATAATCAGGATGAAAACAAAGGTAGAGGCTCGCGACCGGCGGTAACAATAGCGAGATCAAAACAAACAGTTCTCAGTGTAGAATGAACCGTTCGTCGATGCAGAGGCACGATTTTTCCGCTCGCGAATTGAAATTTCTAATAAGCTTGCAAACATTAGCCCTCGCGGTGTGGTAACCTGGCACATCGAATATCGATCAAATGCGAAAGGAAAAGAAAGGAGAACGTGAAAAGGACATCGAGAGAAATGGAGAGAATGGAAAAGAAAGAGAAATGGTTGCAAGAAGAATCACGAAAGGTCGGTACTATATAAACCGTAAAACACCCGCCACTTTCGTTCCCGGAGCGTATCCCTCCTCACCCCTTCACCCTTAACGCACGGACCACCGGCTCGAGGGTGAGAAGACACCACCGCACCGCTTGACCATTTTGATTTCCTCAAAACGGCCGATCGCACGTACCACTGTCCCAGCTCGGATATGTAATTTTCGATTTTGTCGCAAACCCCGTTTCTGGGCTGCATCGTTGAATTTTGGCCGCCGTGACGATCGCCCATTGACACTCCCATGCCATGGTGCATCTTCGCCCCGGGGCTTTTAACCGGCGCCTAACCGAAGCGCTTGCGCGACCTCCTTCCCTCCATTTACCACCACCGGACTACGTATACTTCTCCTCTCGTTCTCCCCTTTCAGAAGTATCACCGTGTACCGGCTCTCCGCTTTTGCGCCGACGAGATTATGGCGATGACGACGATACGCCTGCTCGAGGGTGCAACCTTTTTTTCCATTCAAAAGAATCTTTCAATTTCTTCCGTCTTCTTCTGTCGGACGTGGCTCGAAATTGATCGACATGGAAATTCGTATTTCCTCGGAGAGCTGCCGTACGGCGACGTTGATATTCGGTAAGTGGGAAATTCTTTTTGGACGTTGCGTTTTGGCGGGACGAGAATCTAAAAAGATGCTTTGGTAATCGACTAATAGTCACGAGAAATAACGTGCGATAAAGAAGTATTTCTTTTCTTTATTCTTCAATTTACCTTGCTTTTTTTTTGTATTTTATGTACAATATATGTATATGTGTGTATATATATATTGACATTCACCGGCATGCCGTACGAGAATTCAGTCGTCGTCGATCGTTTTTCCTTTTTTGATCGTTTATTCGAAAAGACTTTTTTGATATCTCGGGAAATACACGCGAGCTTACGATTTAATGATATAAACTTTAAACGCGATCAACTATAACTTACGTTCTAAGACCTCGTCGCGTCGCACCGCAAACGCTCTCGCAATAATTATGTAATGGATTTTTATGCACAGATCGATTGTGGTCGGTATCGACGTTTAGAGAAGAAGGCAATATTATAACGCTATGAATATGTTGATTTGTGCAGTCGTTCTTTTATCTTACTTGTTCTATTTTCTTTGCTTTTCTTTCTTTCTTTCTTTCTTTCTTTATATTTAACTTTATCGATCGATACCAATATTGTACTGATCGAAGGTCCTCGAAAATCATCCTTCGACTAAATTTATTTTGTTTACTTATCTAAAAAACGTGAAACCGCCGAACGTAGCGTCGCTACAATTACAAAGTTGGAAAAATATGTGTAACTTTAATTAACATTCGACATATTTTTTTTTTTGTTACTTCCTAAGTATTGTGTTAGGTCGCACGATGTGTTAACACAGAATGTATTCGGAGAATCGAAATATGCGACAAACGTTTTGCGAGAATGGGGATATATACATTTCAATGTAAAGTTATCCTAAAATTGTTTTTTAACGGAAAGCACGCAGTTTCCAAAGATATCATCGAACTCCACCGCCTCGTTCTCGTCGTCTATTAAAAATTGACGTTTAACATTATTGGAAACGCTGCAAGCAGAAAATCTTTTGTGGAAGTAGAGTCGAGTCGATCGAATCGATCGCGCTGACGTGTAAAACGTAACATAAAAAAAGAGTTCTTCATTTATTTCTTCTTCGTTTCTTCTTCTACCGCTTCGTTCTGTTTACGGAAGCAATCACCGACTGGGAAGAAGTCCCAACATCTTTGCTGGTACATGTTCCAGACGTATGTTTCTTGTCCCGTATACTCCGTGTCGGGTTTGTTGATTAGATGCATCAGGAAGAACCTGATAAGAATGTAATGAATATAATTCCAGTATGTGAACGTGATAAAAAATAACAAAAAGTAATAATCTTACATATAATTTGCTAGATTGTGTTCCTGTTGCACGTGAGTGTCAAATCCGTGTGGTACTGTATCAAAATATTCTTTTCCTAAACCGCATATGAAACAGTTGCTCTCCATATTGGTTTTCACATTTTCGAGCTGGTCTCGAAGCTCACCAAACGCGTCGATGATCAAACCTATGAAATTGGGATATTTAAAATATGTGTGTCATCAAATATAAGCGGTGTCGATATTTGAATACTTACCTTGAATAATAGCGAGCAGAATTACGATGACGAAGAAGAAGAACGTAATATCAAACATGATACGGTATACTTCGTAATCATCGCCGTCGGGTTCACCGATTTCGTCACCGATACCACCACCGGCTCTTACACCTTTGTATAAATGGAAAACGAAACACTGGAAAAAGAATATTACATTGTTTAAAAATTAAAATTAATTTTTATAGTATACAGAAGTAAAACTAATACATATGTAATCCATTATACACACCGTTAACATGTCGTGACATTTTTTATCTACTTCGTCATCCTCCTCTTGAATATAAAACTTTCTAAAGAAATTGAAGGCTATCACGGTATAAATGTACACTACGATTGTCAATAACATTACTGTTAGCACCAATTGTTTTCCGTTGTGCGTTACCGACTGTAAGATCGTTCTCAACGTTTTGAAACCAACCGCAACGTCCAGCAAGTGTGCGGCAAAGAAAAAGTTGTTGTAGTTTCCCAGGATCGAAAATGTGAAATACCAAAGACTGTACAAAAATGCCTACGGAAAACAAGTATATTTATTATATTAAATTGCATTCGTTCTAAAAGAATATGTTCTCTTTTTATAATTTCTTACATTATCTGTGATAGTGACACCAGCTTTCCAAACTTGATATCTCCAATCGATATTGACGATGCTGTAGAAAACATTATCAAAATTACAAAAACCAACATATGCATAAATATTTTTTAGTTTTTATGTTATCGGAACTCACAAGTGTATCAAGCCGGAACCCTCTTCCTCCTGTTGGCTGAAAGATGTCTTTTCCATGCCGAGCAAGTTGCTGATGTAATCAAAATCGTAAGTCTCGCTGTACTTTTGCCTAACCTTCTTTTTAACGAACTTATCCCAATAATTAACGGGGAAGGTTTTAGCCGATATCACCATTTTGTCCCAATGTGCCTTTATGTCGTCTTCTTCTGGACTTTCTGCTATGTACAAACCATCGAATTCCACTCGTCGAGCAATTTCCTTTTCACGCTTGAATATGGCTAATGGTACCTGTAGCCAGTAGAGTTACGTTAAGGCGTGTAAAGTAAACTCGAATGATTCGATGCTTACCTTAAGATGATAATAAGCGACCAACATAGCCAGCGAGACGACAGAATGAAGAGCAGCCATGAGCCTCATAACGTGAGCCATATAATAAAAGTCCTCGGATACTTCAACAAATTCTAAAGCATCTTCGTCTTCCTCTTCCGAATCATTTTCACCACTACCACTTCCTATCTCTAAGCCACTACCACTTGCACCCGATGAACCTTCACCTGACATGTCAGCCAAAATATCCGCTATTGCATCACCACTGCCTTCGTCATCCGAATCACCGGCAAGAGACGTAACCTACGAGATAACGATCCAGTTGATTAGGAGGTTGATAAATGCTCCTACGACGACACGATGAGATTTCGTACCTTATAAAAGAGCAGCATGAAGTTTATACAGAAAGCAAGAACAAGTGCAACGTATTTCAGATTGTAGAAGTTTCTCGCCAAGAAGGAGACAATGCGATGAGTATACTCGGAGAAATCGATAGACGAAGCTGCCGATGGTTCAGCCGTAGTTTCCTGTTTTGCTTCTGCCTCAACTGCCGCCATTGCCGCCTGTTGGGCCGCCGCTGCTTCAGCGGCTGCCGCTGCCTGAGCTCTAGCCTGTTCACCACTGCAAGGTAATATAAAAATTTAACTTCACCTAATCAGCTTTGAAAAAATTGTATAAGCGTGCGTTAGATCATCGTACCCAAGTAAATCGACGAAGGTAACAGGTGCCTCTGATTCTCCTGCGCCACCGTCACCTGATCTTACACCTTCTTCGCCACCACCCTCGTCGGGTGTACTTTCACCAGTTTCCTCGATACTCGATTGTGGCGTCGACGTTGACGACTCGTGCGGTGCTATCTTTATTTGTCCACCTTCTTCCTTTGTTATATCCATTCCGAAAGCTTGTACCTGTATATACGTGTAGGTACATAATGTACGTCACTGATGCGTGGATCCACTAAACCCGTCATGTAAGATATTATATAATTGCATAGAATGCAGACCAACCTGTAAATTAGATTCATCCGGCGTAGGCGGCAAAGCTGGTAAATGCCGCAAAGGTTTCTCCTCTTCTTCCTTCACCTCGACCAGAGGCTCGTCCATATGTGGTCCCCTCATCAAAGTCAACAGCAATTTCATGAAGTACCTGATCACGCAGCCAACTCCAAATCCAGAATAATAGAACGCGTAGAAGATCATTTTGAAGAAGCCAATGAATAGTTCAGGTATCGTCATCTGTTGCATCTCTGCGATCTTGTTCTTTATGTTGGTCGGAGAGAACATAGAGAAGAAGAAATAAATGCCCTCTTTGAAAGCTTGGATGCCTCTTCTTATAGGGTCCTTGTTTCTTTCTTCGTCGTCCTCCGTCATGTAGGTGTAGGATGATTCTCTTGCTTTACCAATACCACCACTCTCCTCGACAGCCATCAAAGCGCTAGCGTGTTGCATTTCAAATATGGCGTCCTCGCAGAAGTTTATAAAGGTTTCCAGTTTTTCTTTCTCACCGGCCTCGACTACTGTGTTGTAGAAGTATGTTCTCTTTGATTCCTTGATTTGAGGTTTTTCCCATTGTTCTATGTTGGATTCCTTGATTTCGAAATAGACCCGTTCGATCTTTTTGTTGCCACCTAAGATCTCGATTCTTCCTAGGAAGGGTTCGAAGTAGTTCAGAACGGAGCCAGCCGTTTCGAGGAATCTTGCGAGTCTCGGTTCATTCGGCATATGTTCGGAAAGATTGGTGAGAAGTACAGCGAGATTAAAGCCGATTTCTTTCGCGGGTTCGTGGAAACGGTCCATGAATGCAACGTAGTCGATCTTGCCATCGTGATTCGTCTCACAACAAGCTAATAGAAATTCTATCTCCTCGCTATAAATTGATAAAGTTTTTGTTAATAATCCGTAAACTCGAAGATTTTTATGAATGATCCAAATTTATAACTTACTCCGTGTAACTTTTCTGTTGCTCCATTTTTTCTTTGAAATCCTTAGGATACACCCAGCCGTCGCTGTTCAAATCCACTTCTAAGAAACTAGGTGATGAGACTAGATCTTTCAATTTCAGGAACATGTCGAAATATTTTAGAATCAATTCGACGTTTCCGGCGGACTCGACTAAAGTGTCGACCATCTGTTTTCCGATAGTACCGTTTACAACGTTTCCTACAAAAATATAAACATTTATGGAACTCTGAAAACTAATTCGATTAAAAAGTTATTTAAATTTCAATATTACCTTCCAGCATAGATAACATCATAGTGATCATGTCCTTTTGTAAATTCAATAATTCTTTCAAGAGATCCACTTGACTCGAGTGCTTCGATAATTTATCTTGCATGTGTGAGAACAAAAAGAGAAAACCACCAACCGCATCCCATAACCTGGAATGTGCTAATGCCTGTTGATTTTGTGCGCAAGGTCCCTGAATGACTTCAGTAAGGGTATTGAAGACTTGGCTGGCAACACCGATCGCTTTGAAGAAATTCGCTTTACCAGCAGGATCTATCAATTCTTTACTCGAGTAATGCCAATAGAAATCCATAATGGATTCTTGCAAACGCAGTAGATAATCCACAGTGCATATGACGACGTTTACTGTTGTTGTATTACCTGCTTGAGTTCTAAGATAATTTTGCCAATCTGCAAAAAAGATAAAAATATGTTAATACGATTGATCGTATGATAAAACACGAACACCAAATAATTTAGATAAACGTACCAAGATTGTGACCTTCACAGGTCAATTGTATAAACCGAAACAGAGCACACGTGAACTCAGCATCGTGCATGTTCTTTTCACCAGCAGCACCTTCGGAACCAACACCAAGACCCTCGGCTTTCGTGTTCCTCTCGAAAGCATCCAAATCCAGGACACTGCAGGAATTCATAAGTCCCGCGATCGAAGTGAAGAAACCAACATCCTTCTTCTCCTTCAAGTGATTCAACATTCCTCGTTGTATCTCTATGTTTCCACCGCGGAGGATAGAAATCCCAAGCTCCAAGGTTTTCATAACCATCTCGCTTGGGACACCTTTGCAAGCTGATATGTGGAGCAACACCATCTCTGCGACACCTCGATTGGCTAAACGTGTTTGATGGAAGAGCAGCTTTTGTTTCTCCATTTCTTGTTCCTAGGTAATTATAATACAATTAAATGAGGGTATGATTATTTTATTACATTATTTAATATTTAGCTTTAACAAATGTCTGATAACCAGTTACAAGAGTATCTCACCATTAATTTGTGCATGGGCCTCTTGAGATCGCAATTAAAAATTTAACAAGCAATATTAGTAACGTTACAGAATGAAAATAATTTCGCATGGAAATTACATGGGTAGGTATTATATTAATTCTAAAGAACTCATAAATGCGAGGATGAAGGCTGCATAAACTGTTCTACTGCTAACGTAAATCATGAGTTCTATCATGATCGATCGATCGAAAGAAATGCGTACAATAACGACGATGCGTTGTTACTGTAAAAGCGCTGAATTGCTGGATTAACATCTTGGTCTTACCATAAGTAGTTTATGTGGCCACTTCTACACGAGTAATAAGTTAAACAAATAAAATCCTTTGTTATTTGTGTTAATAGATCGAAGCTTAGTTAGTAAAGAAATGTTATCGTCGGTTGGACAATTAATTTAGTAGATTATAAACAATAATTACATGGATGGATGCTCCGCCTTCTTCTTCGCCGCCTCCCTCCTCCTCTTCTCCTTCGTCTTCTTCTTCGCCACAAGATTTGGATATAATTTGAGCATAGCTCATATACAAGGGGTCTTCTTGAAGAGCACCGGACCTTTCCGTCATGGCACCACGACAGAATGTAGTTACCAATTGCGTAAGGGGATCTGGTTTACCCTCGTCCTCGGCTTTGTCCATTTTTTTCAATTCTGCTTCCTCGAATGATTGCTGAAAAATTTTAAACAAAATATATAATTGCATTTTATGATAAAACTTCAAAAAAGCTCGTGTATAAATATTCACCGTAAGGTCTTCAATCATCACTTCCTGGCCCACGTTCTCGTCCTGCAACCATAACTCGTAATACGTCCTTGCGAATATGTTTATCGCCCGATGCCTAAAAAAGAACGTTCGGAGATAATTTGTTAGAATCGAGAAAATATATTAAGAAGAAGTTAAATCGATCATATTAATTTTTGTTTAGATGGTAATTCATTAATACCGATGCTTTACCTTCTCAACTTGTACAATGGTTCACTACGCAGACATGCAATGGCTGCTCTCTTTCTGGCCGCGCATAGCACACGCTTCCATCCATCTCGAGATGGTGGAGGCTTTGTCGCCTGTTAGCAGCATGCACACACAACTAAATTCGTTAAGGACATCGAGAATAATTTCGAACACACAAAGTTACTTCGACGATATATTGCATATATGTCGTCTCGTACAAGCGCAAACGTAAAAAATCACTTGAACAGTGCACACTATCTCGATTATCGAGATTTTTTATTATACATATGTCTAACTCTATGCAAAACGTAACGATAGCAAAATCACCGTGATCGGGTGATCGAATTTACAAGAAGATAATAATCAAATGTGATAATCAAAGCGTCGAACGATATCGATAAAAGAAAGAAAGAAAGAAAGAAAGAAAATAATCAAAACCGATTTCTACCTAAGCGTTTTTATAAAACAAAACAGGATGGGTTGTAATGATTATTATTTTAAAATTAATATATACTAAAAAAAAAGAATTAAGAAGAACTCTTATGGGAATGCTGCCAAACGTAAATGAAACCAAAAAGGATACCTGGGCAAGGAATGTAGGGAAGTTTGACGGAAACAAGCGATCACTGCCCGTTTGCGCTGTATCGACACCACGGATCGGTATTGACTCTTGCTCTGCTGTTGTGGATGATCTATCTACTCGAGAACATAAAATGATGAAAGAAATTTTTTGTGAAATAGAACTACATAGAAGGAAACACAATTAAGAGACTCCAAGATGAAAAGTTAAATTATATATGTATACGCTGACAATAAACGTATCTAGCAATTTACAACGACGATAAGAACGTTCGTTAACTTACCATATGTAAACCGTATAGTACTTTAGCCATGTCTGTAATTCTTGCGACTACGTCTTCCAGCTGCTGAGCTTTTACGGGTTCCATGACGTCCTTCTTCTGGCCTAACTTCGAATACAAATAATGCTGCCAGGACATCTCATCCGCTGGATCGATTTTGTCTGGCAAAGTTAATTGGGTTTTAGCAAACTCGGCGATCTCGTATTCCTGCATCTTCTTCAAGAATCTGTCTTTGCAATGCTGAACGAGTTCTTGTTCACGACCCGCGAAGAGATTCAAACCTACTGGAAGTAAGCGTTTAAGACAGGCTACCATCAGGGACGCTTGGACCTCTTTATCTTTGTCTCTCTTCTTATCGCGATGTTTCTTCTTTTTCTGTTTAATGATAAAAAATAAAATAAGTAAGTTCGTGTTGGCGTTAGTTTGAACATTAGAAAACGTGAAAATTAAAGAACCTTTCCACCACCAGCAGGAGCAGTGCCATCCGAAACAGTCGTTGGCCTCCTAGTTGCAGTAGGCATAATAAGCACCATGTTATCGATCTCATTGGTCGATATGAAGTTTTGTTCTTCGCGCAAAAAGTATTGCGACTTTGACCAGATATTAAATATCGCAGCAACGTGATTGTAAAGATCCTCGGCTTCCGGTATATTATTTCTCAGCCAATGATTCCTTTGCAAGTCCACGTACTTGATCAGCAGAGGATAGAACGAATATATATCGCGAACCAAAAGTTGCCAGTCTTCTTGTATCTGAGCTTCGACCTGCGAAGTATCGTCCGTTGAAGATTTGATAAATCCGCGAAGGGATTCTTCTTTATGGAACATGTTATCTGTACGTTTTCTAACGCGTTCGGCCAGAGGTAAAAATGGATCCTTCAATAATTCCTCGGAAGAATTGATAATGATCTGCTGAGTGTAAGCAGCGATTCGCGTCATCCACGGAGCATTCTCGTTGCCTATATTTTTCTTGATTAATTTTAATACATTTTTCAGAAGCTGGTTCATGTGATCGCTGGTAACCATGCTGACGTAGGTGCCTTCGGTTGGATTTACATTATCTGGACCTTGCGCCCACCAGAATGGCAAGTAAGAACATAACAGAGGTAGGATGACATCGACAACGTGAGGAGCGTCGTTGTAAGTTTTATCCGATTCAACGAACTGATCAACTTCTGTTAGTATCGTTTCCAACGTTGGCATACTCGACTCCATTTTTGTCATAATGTCTTGTGCTTCTAGCGAATGATCAGCGATACGATTTAATAGGGAATACTGATTATGTTTGTTTAAATGAGGTTCCAAAAACGCAACTGGGAAGCAACTTGAAAAAGCACCCAAGCAAGATCCGAGATTAGGTTTGTTACGTTCGATCTCAGTTTTAAGATACTTCCTATCGTGAGTTAGGCTGGAATCTACTCCCAGTGTATAAAGAGACGCCAACATCTTATACGAAGCTACTTGAATTTCATCCACTGTAAAACAAATAATTATAATAATTATTTATATTCATTTACGTGCGTATATTTATGCTAGTAAATTCTTTACTCACGCAACAGATCGCTTCCATACTCGCAAGCAGCAAGATGATCGAACATAGCTGTGAGAACAGGCAACACGACGCTATTGATGTACGATAACGACGTTGACGTCTTCAAGTGTGTACCCCTGAGATGACTATACTTCCCTTCCTGAAGATTCAATATCGTATGACCCAAGTCATCAGCGGTATTATTGAAGAACGTTAACATAGATGTTCTGATGAACTCAGGACAGTTTTTCACAAGACTCTTCGCGTCGATGCCTTTCACGAGAACTTGCAGACAACGTACGGTTATTCTAACGTCCGCACCAAAAGCAGCGAGCCTTGAACGCAATAAATTTGCTAATTTGCAGAAAAGTGCAGCGACCATTTCTTTTTCCTTCAACGAAGCTGCTCCGATGTTATTTGTGGCTGTTGCCACAGCAATAAAGTAATTCCTATGGGTGCTGAAGTACTTTTCCATTAATGGCAGTACCACTTTACTGAAAAATTTGATGTCCCTAGTTGATGTTTTAAAACTGTTCCTTCGACTGAACGTATCGGAAGGTTTCAGAAGTTTCATGTTAATTGTTGCTTTGTCTAGGTAGGCTATCAGCTTCTCTAATAGCGAATAAGCGAAACGAAGTTCGACCGATGCTCCAGCACTAGCGACTTCCGTTTCTCCACCACGGTTTGGCTTGTGAAGTTTGTAACCTTGATATTGTAAGTATTTTAGGAACTCTTGCGAACGCTCGCGATCCTTTCGCTTTTCCTTGTCGGTTAATAGATCATAGGGTACCAATTGAGGATGAATACCACCTCCTAAAATAAAAGACTCTTATCGTCATGGAATTATACTTTGATTTAATACTGTGATAAATGGTAGCATAAACTAACCGCACGTGACGAGTTCTTCCTTCTTCTTTTTAGCCCAAATATCGTGAGCGTTATCTGCCAAACGTTCGGCCATGTTCTGCATTTCTCTGCTTAACGTTAGATTAGTCATGTCTACCGGATGGGGATTGTAATTAAATGGATTTGCAGAATCGCCCTAAAATGGATCAACTCGTTAGATATGAATCATCTAAATGCTATTTTCATCTAAATAATTATATACCTGACTCTTAGATGATCTTCTCATCGAGCTGCGATTCGTCGAAGGCACATCAACTTCGGCATGCTCGACGCTCCAGCCAATAGCCAAAAGTGCTTTCAAACTTTCTCGGACTGGCTCTTTGTAACGTTCTCTTTCATAATCGTTCAACATGTTATACGGTTTTAATCTCGGATGAGTTTTGTTCACATCCGACCACTGTTCACCGTACGTCCAACCGTTTTCTAATTTTCGGCTAGCCCAGGCATCGTGATAATGTTCGGAGAATTTTTGTACTATTTGATTCAGATCATTGTTGAGGACCACGCTGAAAAGAATCATTAATTATAATTATTCATTGATCTTTACTGAATGATGATTCACTGATTATGAAAATATACCTAGACGTGTTGATGGGTTGTGGATTATATGGACCATCGGGTGATTGCGTGGAAGCTGATTTACTACCGTACCACTCGTCATCGTAATTTTTCGATAACGAATAATCCGGTGGTAAAGCACAACCAATAGCCGTGAGACAGGGTAAAGCCTTCCCAAATAATTCCGGATCGTAGTCCATTTTGGACAACGAATCGAATATGTTGCTGAACAAAACCATCGTCAAACGCTTTTCTTCGTCACTCGAAGCACCATATGCACCTTGGCCACCAGTCGATCCATAGTATTTTGCGCAACGATCGTAATGCAAAGTTAACAACTAAAATAATATTTCGTGTTTTAACAATTCGATAATAATGTGTAATTAATGAATAATTTATTGTTACGTACCCTCAACGCGACGGTGGTGTACTCGGATAGCTTAGAAACATCTACAGTTAACTTTCGAAGTAATTTAAGCAACATACTCGGTTGCATTTGGCTGTAAACGAAAAATATTTTAATGAACATTAATGAAAAATATCTCAAAGGAATACACGTATTAAGAAAATAAAGACCTGATTTATCGCTAATAAAAAGTATTGTAATGTTAAAGTAGTATTAATGTAACTTACGAAAAATTTGACTCGTCAAGACATCTTGTCAAATCAGAAGAAGTCGATTAGTTTGTTAATACCTTATCAAGAACGTTAGTTTCTTACCTGGTCAAAGCAACGAGGAAATCTGATACGGCTTCACGCTGTCCCTTCGTTAACATTCTATTCTTGCTTAGACGGTATACAGTGTGTAATGTTGCATCGAGCAGACTGGCATAATTATCAGCTTCGTTATAAAACTTCGAATGTTTAATTAAAAGTGGTAAGATACTGTTTCCTATATATCGATTCATGGCTAGTGCCATGTCAGACTCGTATCCATCGTTCTAAACAAACAAAGATAAATTCTTACAAAAATATAATTTTTATTATTAAAAAAATATTAATTATCAATGTTTACCCTATCTAACATAGTCGCGGCCCTCAAATCAGGTAAGAAAGCTTCCTCCAGCAATTTAAAGAACAACTCCTGAGTTTCAATGCCATACACGCGTTCCAAGAAAAGTACAATGCTTTGTTTATGTCCAGGTATCAGACCAGATGGCATATCACTCTTTGGCCTCTCTTCACCAGCTGCTGGATTGTGCAGCGTAAATCGTAAGGACAGAACACCTTGAAGATCGTCCAACGGTACCAGTGATCGCAATATAGCTCTCGCTCGTAGCGACTCGTTCTTTCCTGAAATGTTCCTTTCGTTAATCATTGCAATTGTTTATACTTACTACAGGTGTCATCGCAATTTTCACTTAAGACATGTATATTACCAAGGGACTCCGAGGGGGATTCTGTTGGTTGTTAAAAACAAAATAAACGCTCTTATTAGCTGTTGATTTCTAAACTCGTTTCAACTACTGACAATCTACATGATTATGATGTTGCAAGTCTACTTAAGTTTCGATCAAAAATTTCTATCTATTCTGTTCTATCTATAAAATAATTAAATATAAAATAATTATTTGAATATTTATAAAAAAAAAATAGAGGATCAAAATTATTTTTTAAAGAGGACGATTCTTTTTTCAACGATGAGGCGATATTTCCAGCTGCGATTATTATGCATCCGTACCTTGTTCTATGACGGAAGAGTCTGGTGCACATCGACCAAGTAAATCCACAAGGGTGCAATAGAAATTGAGAATCGCTGCACCCGTATCGATGTAATCCTCATCGTCATCCGATTCTGGAAGCGGGTGTTCGAATTGCATCACCATTGCCGTACCTTCTGCTTCGTCGTGTACCTGTTTAAAAAGCTACGTTGATATTTGATTAGTGGAAGCTTGTGAGCATGCATGGAAACATAAAATATGTTTAATGGACCAATGAAATCACACTTGTACACATTACAAAAACTATATATTTCAAAAGTAATACTAGTTTGATAAAATCAATTAAAATATAATTTTTGTATGACTAGGTACGTATAAAAAGAGCTATCATATACAATACAAGAATTAACGATTGTTGTTAAAAAATGAGGTGTATAAAAAACTTCAGCTACGAAACGAAAAAGTTTCTAAGCTACAAAAAAGAAAAGAAAAATCCACGAGAAAGTTAATGCAAAAAAGACATCACTATGTTTGTAATCACTAACGTAGATGCATATCAGACTGTACATGATCAAACGACAAATTTTCTTACTTACAAAGTTCAACCGAATACCGTATGTAAAAATTTTACGGATCCTATTCACTGGTCAAAGATCAGAGACAAGTCAGGACTTACTTTTCGTCTATCGGCGATACGTTCAGACATCTTATTGGCCTCTATTATGGCTCTCAGTAAACCTTCTCCCTCACCTCGTAGAGCAGGACCCAAACATTCTGGTCTTCTTATCAACAGTCGTATTACCAAGTTTGCGTTCTCTTCAACGCTTTCACCTAACACGATACAGAGACCAAAACTTTAATATTTTTTCAACAAAATAATGGATACAGATAGTCGATTAGAAATGTTACAATATTTTTACTAACCGTTTACCCATACACAAAACCTCAAAAAGTCCAAATAGCGTTCACCCTCAACGGGATCCCAACCAAGATCAGGATAACCTTTTTCGACCAGCTCCGAATTCGATTGTAACCCACATCTCGATAAATAAATCGCTATTTTTTCTAAATAATGTTCTCTAAGCGCCAGGGCTAATTCGGTGTTCTCCATCAACGAGGAATAAGCCACGTCCAGTGGCGTCGAACCCCTCAATGATGGTCTGGCGAGAAGAATATTACTGTTCTCCAATAAGAAGTCAAAATGATCGAACATGGCCTTTTGGTTCTGCCTGGACGTACGACAGAAGTAACAGAGGAATCTACAGCAAGCGACGACCATTTCGTGCGATGTATCTTTCTCTTTCGAAGCTGGTTCCCCTTCAGCAGCTTGAGCCTGGGTCTGTGCATCGGATTGTGCTTGGGCACGCCTACCCAAGGTGTTCATCATGATCGCCATTACGTTCTCGTGAATCCTGAGTACTCGGATTAAATCTGGATGCTGGAAGAACGTGTGATTGTTCACCAGCTTCCACAATCTTTCTCTCACGAGTTCCTCTTCTTCTTGAGACATCTGTACAGGTAATAGGGCACGTATTTGGCTCAAACCGACCCACATCGAGGCAACGTCTTCTCTCGTTTTACTGTTAATCACGTATGTTTTTTCTAGAGCTCTAATTAATTCTCCTACTGTGTCGTATTGTCGGACTAGTAGACTGAACATTTCACGGACGAGTTTGGGTGTTTCGATTTGTGCTTCTTCTGCCCATTTTACTATCGTTGCTATGAGTACTTTACGGAATACCTCTGGAATGTATAAAATTGATATGTTATGTGAGCAACAGAAAAATGATTTATTTATAATGTTTGTCATACCTTCGGGGGTTTTCTTTTCTGGTTCAGGTTCAGGTTTAGGTTCCTCCTCGAGTTCTTTCACAGCATTGATAAAATTAAATAGTTTCTTCATGGCACCTGGTTTTTGAATTTCTTCTAGTGGTTCGTTCGCAGCATCCGCAGCCTCTTGCAAAGCATGTAAAGATACGTACGACATTAAATCGTTGTGGAATTCGTTCATCTTGGCTATCAGTTCTTCTCCGCAAGGACAATTTTCTGGATCTTCTTCAGGATCGAGACTTTTGAAGCTCAAAATAGCGTTCATTTGTTCTCGTGGTGGACACCTAAATTCTCTTGTCTTCTTAGCAGCCACGGCTGATGGTAAATCGGATTGTTTGATGTCGATGTAACGTCGTAATTGATCGGCTTGTAGGTCTCCGACGAAATCATGGCTGAATGCGATGATCGACTCGACGCGATGACGTAATTGGATATCGTTCAAGTGGTGGAGAAGATAACACATTTGTAATTTTGCACCCTCGGCCATTTTCATGTGAAGTAAACCTTTCTTGTGTTCGTCTTTCCCTTCTGCAAAGTATTAGAGTGAATATACATTGTTCCTGAATTTATTATTATTTGGTATTGTTTTATAATTAAACCATACCCTTATCGAACGTGGGGTCCCAAGTTTCTGGATTAATCATAATAAGTAATTTCATGACGTCTTCATTCCTAAGCATTCCAACTAACAATAACCTATCTACAAGTTTGATCAGTGGCCTGAAAATATATTTATCTCACCAATTTTTTGAATTCAATATTGTTAACCAGATAGCATGCTAGACTCGTAATCTTACGTACAAGAATAAATTTTCATTGCTGCCTCCTATAGGATCTCTGTTATGAACCTGATTGACCTCGACTGCCTCGTTTAGTGCCATCATCACATAGTCCCGTACAACATCAAGAGGAAAGTACGGGCTGTACAGATTCCTTATGTTCTCGATGGCTTGATCGCTAGAAGGGATTTGCCTTGATAGCTAACGATTAGTAAAGATTCACATCTACTTTCGGAAAAAAGTGCTTACCTGATATCGGTCATCTTCATTTGTGGTCGCACTGATTCTGTTTCCAAATACCTAAGGCTGTGTTTCATTTCGGGATCTTCATACAGATCTTTCAATTCCTGGCCTATGAATGGACAAATAAATTTTAATGAATTTTCAATTAATTTGTATTATTTTTAAGACCAACAGAATATGTATTACCCAGAGGGATGATAAACTCATTTGTACACACTTCCATCGTAGTCGCATGAGATTCGAGATGCAAGGCGATCAGTAGATCATAAAAACCTTGTCGTAAAGGTCCAGACATGTACTCAGCTCGAATGGCATACAATAATTGTTTCTGATCGACGTGCTGGCACAAAGCGTGAGCTGCTCTGTAGTTCGCTTGATAGCACAATGCAGCGTACAGTGTCAAAGTATGAGCGTGGAAGCTGGATATATAAAAAATGTAATTATTTTAATAATTTACAACATATTCACATATTTACTTGCACCTCTAGCTTCCCAGAGAACTCACCTTAAAAGTTTATCCATTTCAATAAGCTCAAGAATATCGATACACCTGTCTTCCTCGGGAATATGTAAAGCCAACATAGAAATTGCATCTTCGCAGAGCATGGACCAACCTCTAATATCCGACAACTTCAAAGCGTGTACTTGAAGAGACTGATTCGGAACTCTGGCCCACTGATGAGGCTTCAAACATTGTACTTTTAATCTAGGAGGGAATTGCGGTATCACGTGACGCTCGGAATTCTGCAAAACTGCAGCCGAAAGAGGTAACGTCGTAGACGTTCTTCCAAGTTCGATTTGAAGGATCTCCTTGCTGGTAGCTTCGACGAAAATCGCGGGGAAGAGCTTTGTGTCCGGTTCCATCTTAAATTTGTGACTAGTCTCTTTCCCTTCGCAAGTGAAGGAAACGACACCCGTTGCGGTGTCTACGAAACAACCAACGAACATCCCTTGGGACGCACCTTTCCCCGAGGCATCTTGCGTTACCTCGTTATACAATTCGTCGGCTCTTACCATATAACAACTTTGTCTATCGACTCTAAAAATTAATGGTAACGATATCATATGTATATGTAAAATTAATTTTTTTTTCAGCGGGATGAAAAGTTACCTAATGGCTTTTACCTAATGGAATAAAAAAAAGTTAACTTACTGTTCCACCGGGCGCTCGTAATCATCAGTGATAACGATCGAAGCTTTCCTCACGCGCGACAAATTAAAATCCTTCGTGTGTAAATGATATTGCGATGTTACCCAGCCAACGTATACGTGTGTTGGGTCTTGTCCAGGAAAGATTCTTACTCCGTAGAAATATTCGTTCATCAATTTCAAACATTCCGCATCGAAGATCTCGTTTCCGATAGCTTCGACGCCACTACCGGTCAAGACCGACATTATCTTTGGCGCGTTACGTTCTGGTATTTGTGGTGGGACCACTTTCAAGTCGGTCTATGAACAAAAAATTATACTCAACATTATATTTATATAATACACATTTTGTTTTATTGAAATAACTCAACTTACAGTAGATACTCGAACTTGAGCAGTTTTACTTGCAGTTTTGCTCGTAGCGATCGTTCTCGTACTCTTATCGGATACGTCGGAACGCACTTGAAGTTCGGGTGTTTTTGCTTTAGCGTCCGGTGACTTCGCTTTTCTCGAGAAAAATCTTTAAAGAAAAAATGATATTAGTAAACATATAATGAAAACAGTCTAGTTTCTAATCGTAGCAAGCTATACGATCTGACACGATACTATCGATTCTACTTACACATCCTCCATTTCTTTGCTAAGCTTTCTAAGAACGTTAAAGCGTTAGGAGGATTAATTGCACTCTCGAGCGATTTTCCAACACTTTACCGGCCGCACATTTTGGACAAGACTATAAATTTAGTACGACAAAAATAGCCACCGTACTTTACGTCGATACTGTCGTGTCGCTCGAAGTGAAGTTCGAGTGTAGATTGTTAGTAGTGTCGTGTATCTGTACGCGTGTTAGAGCGATCGGTAAAGTGTCACGAGTCAAAAACTTGACATATGTTTTTACCTGAAAGGTGAACGACCACGTTTCTTTTTATCATCTTTGACATCACCGTTCATCTCGCCGTAACCGTTCATTTCTCCTTCGTTAGCCGCACTGTCCATCGCACCTGAACGCGATCCATAAATCGAACCTTTTCTTGGTGGCCTGGCTGGTTTGCTTCTTTGCATCGGTATCGGTGACTCCTTCGCCATCTCATCAGCTTCTACAGCATCCTCGGAATAATTTCTTTGCAGGCCTAGATCAAATTTTGTGTCTTAATAACGATGAATAATTTTTAATGAATTTTCACGATGAAATTTTCAAAGTACATATATTACCTTTAATATCGCTCATACTAAAACCAGATCTCATGATCTGTTCCATATGAGCCGAGGGAGCAGCCTGCTGCATCTGTTCGACTTGGTCCGATAGAAGTCTGCTTTGATGCATCTTTATCTCCTGCCATCTTCGTAATTTCTCATTTTCCGAGATAAACGTCGATTGACAGATGACAGGAAGGGATAGTCTCAAAAATTCCCAATTCGCTTTCTCCATCGTTTCGAACGTGTTGTGCGATATCTTCAAACATGGCGGTGTGTCCGATCCTGCCGGGATTCTTGCCACGTCTATTCTAGTGTCCGCCATGTCGTCGGTATTCTCGAAAATTGGCTGATCTTTCGTGTACCAGTATGTAACCGGTCGATTCATATTTCTATCGTTTAGAATATAATATTTATGAATCTACCGTGACGATGATGATCGAAGTGAAGAAAATTCGTGAAAACGGTCGACTTACACGCAAAAGGGTTCGTATCCTTCCTGTAAACCACAAGTCGTGAAAAACTTCAAAGTGTTCACGTCTTGACCGAACGTCAGCTTTGCCTTTTGCCCGACTCCAAGAGTGAAGGCAGGTACAAAAGAATCGCCCTGCACATCGGCAAAGGACGTTTCACCGCCGAGCGCGTCCATCAAAAGTTCTCCGTTTAATGAAAAACCTAAATTGTTATTAAAATTTAGTATTCGAGCATGGTGCAATAAAAAGTCAATAGAAATTCTGGATTTTGTGATATCGATGATCGATCGTGATCGATACGATCGACAATTTATTTCTATTTTTGTTTTCTTTTTATAAGAACAATAATCAAAATCCGGAATCTCTGTCTACGTTAAGTACGAAGTAAAATTAACGTAACATTTAAGCAAGACAATAATAAGAAAGCGCGAGATTAATAAGGAGCTAGGAATATTAATTAAAATAGATCAAACACGCCGTATATAAAGATGAATTAATTCCTATCGG
>JAIFRP010000039.1:853356-865311 GCA_032403825.1 Odynerus spinipes | reverse complement strand
TGATAACTAGCTATTTGAGAGCGGTTAACTTAACACGTATATAAAGATACCGCAAAAGCAAATGCGAGAATAACTTAATTAGAAACAGTACACATGCATGCGATTTTATGCATATTACTTCAACACGAAGGGTGACCTAAAGAGATGTAACAGATAATGTTCTACATATAGTATGTACTACGCACATATGCACAGTATCGGTTCTGGAAGAAAGCGATGATATCGTTAAAACGAGAAGAATCGATATAAAAGAAAAAATTACAAAATTGAAACATAGGATAAACTTTGTTTTTTATTTCTAATCTCCGACGAAACTACGATAGCAAATTTAAAGTAACGAAGAGTCACGCAAATTACGTATAACATAGCTTACTTTTAGATACCTCTTTAAACAATAACGAGAACATAAAATAATAATGTTCCTTTCGAGATACGTAGCGGAGGAGAAACAAACGTTTCAATATGTGAGCAGCTATCCTCCAAAGCGATATTGGTGTTTCCATTGTTATTGTGAATTGGGATTAGTTTTGGATTAATGATTAGTAATTATGAATCACGAAAGCACTGTTTTTACTAACAGTATAAATGCTGAGTAGAATACTGGATACCGCCGTAACACTTGGAACAGACGCTATCTCGATTGACAAATTACATGATGTTATTAATGATGATAAAAAACCAGAGACTGTGGCTGGCTTTGCGGTTAATACCAACATATACGGAAATATATATATATATATAGTATTACGATGGTATATGATAGGATGATAGATAAATTAAACAAGATGCCTTTTTAAAACGCGCTTTGGCAAAGCAGCCAATCATTTTTCTTTTCTTCTACGAGACATGATAAATACAAAAAGAATAAAACGCATCGATCGTATCTGGAAGAGATCAGTTCAGATTCGTACTTCGATCTTCGATCATCATTACTACACTGCATAAGTGATAGAGATATGTGACTATAAAAATGAATTGTACGTACCAAAAAAGTATATTTTATTTGTTATCAAAGATTTATGCGCGATTACGTAGCACGAGTACCAATAAAACTAGCGGATTCTGTATCCAGTAATCTAACTATATATAATCAAAGAATGTATGCGTAATGTATATGCGTATGGATTGGATTATCCTAAAGTTACACCAACCAGTAGCAGGACTTCGATATATCAGCTGGATGATTCTATACTAATAACCATAAGCCATCGGTTATCTTCTGCGGATTTACTATCGGTTTAATGATCTGTTCAAATAGCGTGCACGGATAGTTGAAGAATTTTCATGTGTACACACACACATATAAAAGTGCGTCAGGTCGAAATTTCAAAACGGGAAATAAAACTCAGCGTGGCTATCGATCGTTCAAAGCGAAGAAAAGGTTGAACGTCGTTCGAGAAGGGAGACAATTTGATGGGTCGGACAAAAATTCGGCTTCGATACACATACATATATCATTTGGTACAAGTCATCGTCATCGTTACCTCGCGCATCTTCGTTGCTCGTTTTTTTTTGTCATTACTGATTTTTTCGTTTCAACTAGTTTTGGTACCACGATTAACATCTAAACAAATGAAACACGAAGAGTGATATACGGGAGACGCAAAATGGCTGAACTACCACTGGTAGGGGCAACACACGGATCATCTAACGCGCGCATACACATACATATGTCTCTTACATTGCATATCATGTATGTTATATACAATATACAATGTATATCACATAATATATATATAATGTTTATAGCTTTAAATGGCAGCTGAAGCATTCGTTTAAAGATTCCGTCTTACTAATAGTTCGGTCAATTAGATCCAGGAAAACCCCGACAACATCTCCAACCTGCCATTGCTTGCCGAATGTTTCGGCTGTGCCCGAGTATACTTTTTCCTCCTTTAAAACAAAATTAACAAGTTCAACAGTCTTGTTTCCTTATCATCGATAACCATGAGTCGTAGTACGTAACGTTTTGGACGACACGATATTTTTGAGAACGAACTAATTTTTTTTTTGTCACGCGAGTAATAGGATGATCTTGTATTTTTTTGTTTTTGTGTTTAATTTCCTAGTAACGCGTTGCACTAAACTTATGACGTTCGATGGGAGTTGTGTAGCCTGACTAGAACCTCTCGAAAATGACTCTTGCGTATCTAGACGGCGATCAGAGTGAAGCCACACTTGTGAATGAAATATTTAGCAATTTCATTCGTCTTGGAGCAAGGATGCAGAAAAAACCAAGTCAACATGAAAGAAACATATAGAACGAGACAAAGACAAAAGTAGTGACGAAAAAACAAATCAAAAAATAGTGGACCTCTAGAGACTATCGGAAAATGGAACTCTTACTGATCGTTCTGTCTGCGACGTCAATGAAACAGCCAACTATGTCGCCCACTTGATATTTGTGACCAAATGATTCGTGGGTACCAGCGTGTACCTTAGTCACCTGACATTCACGATGATTTTATGGATTATTAACAATTCTACAGAAAAAGTTTACGTCGAAACCGCGAAGCGCTTAGGCCACCGAACATCGTTCGGTCAAGATCTTCGCTAGATTCAATAATTCGTCTCTCTCTTTTAACGGATAACATGTGTAACGAGGATGTAACAGTTTATCAAACTCTAATTTTTTATTATTAAAAGACTGGAAGACGTGATTATATCGTAGTCAACTTACTCGTTCTTTTTTAACCGTTTTTACGAACACACGAGACGGAAAAATATGTTTCCGCATAGTCGTTACTCTTATAGTCCATATTCGTTAAATATCTTCGAAGGATCATACTAGATCGGACGTAATACTTGCGATATCGTTCACTTACGTTATAGCCATCGAACGCCCAGGTATTCTCGTCGCTACCCAGCATACTTCCTGGCATACAATCAGCTTTTGCCCAACCAACGCGCATTGGTCCAGCCGTTAGAACTTCGAACTCGAAATACCACTTTCCGCTGCTAACGGCATAGTGTTTCTCCACGCGATACGTTCTGAAGTATAGTTGTCGTAATCTACTTGCTTCTAATAGTAGGGCTACAGGATACGATGAAATAAAAAAATTATTAATTTATAACAGTAACTTATAACGATCAAAAACTTACCCTCGTGTTGTTCTCCGGTAGGTGGATCAAGCATATACCCGTAAACCAGTAACGTTCTAACAGTTTCACTAGCGGTATCTCTATTAGCCTTCTTGATAGCCTCGTCTACTTTAGGATACGGTACCAAATGCGGACTTCTTCTCATCTCGGAATCTTCATTCAACCCATAGGTCCAACCTTGACTGATCCTCTCTTTCGCCCAAAGATTGTGCGTATTTTCTGCTAATTGATCTACCAGTTCCTCCATTTTAGGTGTCAAGGTGATAGCGCTAAGATCCAAAGGTGCCGGTTTGTAACCACTGCTTTGTAAGAACGGCTCGTTAGGCAATCTCAGGGTTTTTATTCTTGAGGGGGGTTTGTCCATCGTGATGTAATATCCCAGAGCCAGTATGGTTTTCAAAGTTTGTACAGCGAGTTGGGTGTCATAACGTTTCTCTGCGGCTGGTAATCTTTCGAACTGGACGATGCACGGATGAATTTTTCGTAAATCGTCTCTGTGTTCACCGTATATCCATCCAGCTTCGATCTTGTTCATCGCCCACATCTCGTGAATGTTCTCCGCTAGTTTGTCTCTTATTTGTTCGACGTAACTCGGTAGATTGATCATGGAAGTATCAACAGGTGCAGGAACGAATGCCGTATCGTCTTCGACCAGCCACGGCCCAGCTAAGACCACTTTGTTCATATTACCAAAGTAAAAACAAGGATCCAAGGAGAGTATTTGTTGAGGTAGCAGACTTTCCACCAAAGGTGAAAATTCATCGGGTGGTTGATACTTTAATCTTCCATGATCACCACCCAGAAGAAATCTGCAAGAGAGTTTAGAGGAGCAGCTGATCGCTGGGAAAAACATGCCATCGAGATTGAAGTTCCTGAACGAGCCAGCAATATGCGTGCCATTGAAGGTAAACGATATTACGGGAACCGTCAGGTCTAAAGAGCAACCTATCACGTCGCTTTTTCTAATGAACGGTTCCGTGGCATTTGGAACGACTTGGGTCTTTCTCCCGCCGGTCCAAAGATTTGCACCGTCGAAGCCGAAAGAGTAGAGATCGTCACCAACACCGTTTCCACCCCATTTTTCTCCCCCTCCTGGATACGGCATGTAGCTGTAACAAGAGTATATAAATGAATAATCAATGAATTAATGTTTAGTGCCAAGTGATACGTACCCAGCCGTGTTCGCCCAGCCAATCCGCAAATGCGGCATCATGTGCGTTGTCTGTTCGATATGATCAACGGTAACTTCGAAATACCATTTCTGATATAACGCCGATCCCTCGACTCTACCGACGAATATGTTTGGCCTGATGCTAGCAACATGATCCACCAGTTGCGTTTGAAGTAGCAAGTTTTTACCGGGTAGCAAAAAGTCACAGATGTTATTCTGCGAGGATCGTACGGCGACTCCGTTACCCACGCAAAGCGAGCACAATACGTCCAAAACTTTTGGATCCCTGCCATGTTTCTCAAGGAGAGAGATTATCACCTTGATGTGCTCATCCTAAAAGCAAATGAAACACGGTCAGTCGTAAAGCATACTGAATGGCCTTTCTGACGAATCGTCGTGAAAAAGTTTCAATACCCTCATCATGTTCAACGCCTCGGGTGAATCGATCAGAACGCAATGGAGTACGTCCAACATTCCGGTACCTTCGCTGGACGCTTGGGAGCCTAAACGACTGAACAGCCAGTTCAAACGATTACTGTTTGCAAATTGAGCGCAATTGGTATGGTTGCCTTTGATTATAGCTGCTAATAATTGATAAAGATAGCCAGAGATTTGATCCCACGCTTGACCACTTTCGTCACCAGAAAGTGCCACGAGAAAACCTTGCGAGGTAATCACGTTTATTTTATCTATGGCTTCCAGAATAAGGTTTAATATTCCCTCCTCTTGGAATAGGTCTTGACGATTTCGGAGTGCTCGGAATCTGTTTTGTTTTTCTTCGTGTTCTGAAAAGATTGTACATTTAACATTTATTGTTCTACTTTAAAAAAAAATAGGTAATAAAAAATTCGCATTGCGTTGCTCACCCATATCGTCTTCGGGCTGTGCGAAATAATTGATCAAATCTTCGAGACACATGACCATCTCGTTAAGATTCACGTTTTGAAAAAACATCGACGCTCTTCTATCCACTTGCAGCGTTTCTAAACCTCTAAAACATACTTTCTTGTTAGATTTTCAATCGGAGGAACAAACCCTAAGATATGAAAAAAATACTTACGTGATAAACTGCGTGAACAAGCTACTACATTTCCTAATAACCCGAGCTGTTCTAGATTCCTCTTCTTGGGAACGTGAAAAATCCAAACCGTCGTCCATTTTTCCTTCCTCGTGCAGCACTGCTTGTTTTTCTTCTACCTTTCCTACACCTTTCTTTTTCGTCTCGTACGACTGAAACGACCATAAATATGTAGAAAATTATAATTTCGACTAATTATGTATCATAACGAGTTAACCTTTATTTTATACCTTGTAGGACACCCAGAGACACGTGGTGGCATGTTGCATAATAACCGTGGAGTCGCCATATTTAATAATCGGCATACCGATAACTTCTAAGTCCTTATCTTCAAGAATTGTCTTTTGGTCGTCCTTCTCTTGCCTCAGCCAGAACGTAGAAGTTTCTATCGTTGCTTCGTTTCTATCCACCAAGTACAACTCGTTGTTCTCTTTTACTCCGAGGTATCGTCCTGTAGTCAAGTGTCTTATACGCATTGGATGTAACCAGTTGATGAAACCACCCGCCCATTTTGTCCTTGCTAGTTCCAGCCTCCATAGAGATCTTGCTTGGCTCATAACGCTTCCTCCTTCATAAATTACGATACTGTAAAGAACAAATAAATTTGATTATCATTTTAATACAGATATGTACGCTACAATAAATTATTAATGAAATTTTACTTTTGACTAGGTGCTGTGCTCCATGTTGAAGGTATAGTGAGACACTCGTCGCCGCCGTGAAAAAATCTCAAAACGTCGCCACCAAAAACGTATCCTACATATTTCATTCGACTAATACCGGTACCATACGGTTGCACGGACCAATGTGTCACGTGGAACGATGCGTTTACTACCGATAAATCATTTTCTTTCGTTGTGTGCTGAAATAATTGAAAAAATTAATCAACGATACTCATAAAGTAAAAAAGAAAAAAAAATACTTTATCTGCATCTTACCAAGTATCTTTCTGTGGCTACCGATACAAGAATTAGATCGTCACCTACTCGGACCTTCTCACCTTCGGATCTCTGTTTCGATGCTGGGTGTACTGTCCACCAACAAGCTTCACCTGTACCAAAAATGCAGTTTGATTACACAAACATATTCTTGCATTACCGATAAGATAATATGTTGAATATTGATGCTGAATTAACCTTGAGAGTGTTGTTGTAAACCTACGTCAAAAGCGAGCTTATCGTTCGACGAACTCGTTGACAAACATGCCAGGTACTGAAAAACAAAAAATTATAGTTAATACAAAATTATCTAATGACTCGAAAAAACAAATCCTACTATCTATTTTTGTTCTAACATACCATATCGCTGTTTAGATGCCTCAAAAGTATGGCATTGCCGTAAAGTAAAGTTCTATGCCCAGATCCGGTACCTTTACCCTAAATATTGAAAAAAATGTAAGCATATTTGATTGACACTCGACCCTTCGTGTCTGATCGCGTTCATTCGTTATCGATAGTCCAGGCAAATATCACGACGCTTCTAAGTGTGATGATAAGAGAAGGCCATAAATACATTCACGTTAGGCAGAAAGCTTTGCGCTTGAGAAGAGAAAGTTTGAAACCGAGACACGGTAGAGATATGTATATGTACATATCTATGCGTATGCAGATCATAATATGTAATTGCAATGTAAGTTATCGCTTTGTATTAGTCACACAAGTACAAAAGGAATATATGCGGCCGTGCGAATAGTTACGTCGACGTTAATAAAAAAAAAAAAAATTAGCAAACGTAATTGGCGACTTTGTTGTCTATTAATTTCGCGGCCAGCACATGAACATAACGCAAGCCGACGAGAAGATATTCATTAAACGTATGAATTATGAGAAGCCCTCGACCGATACATAAAAATACTTACTAAATTCTCTTGCTGCTGGAAAGAAAGAAAGACAGAGTGTGATAAATGTTCTTGTCAAGATTGTCCCATATTTATAAGAAAAAAAAAAAAGAAAAAATACACAAAGAATGAGAGACGATGCGAAATGATTCTTAGCGATGTGTCGGGTGATTTTTGTTTAAGAATGTTGCGTAGAACTAACGAGGGAGGGAGGAGTGTTGAAAAATAGCGATAACAATAATATATGCATCGTTATGCGATTATACGGACACTGACACACATGCCACAATTATTGGACAGGGATGTGCGTGCGGATGCATCAAGCTATACCGACATTTTTATAACAATTCTTTTCGATCGATCGGAAAAAATGAAAAGAATAATTCGTGTCATTAATTTGTAATTATTTCTACTGATCTGAAAGGTTCAAGGAAAACAAAAAATCGATCGCATGTTTTTTATTGGAAACGTAATTAACGGCACAGGGGTAGGTAGCACATTTTATGGCCCACTCCTATGCAATTTGTGTACGTATATAAAATCGATAATCGATTTTTCTTTTTAATTCGTTTAGTTCGGATATAACAATATTAGAAAAATCTCTGAAAAGAAAAAAAGCGGGCTACACAACGTATACAATCCATCTCTTAGACGAACTTTCCGCTGAGTTTAACGAGAACGCGAAATATCTAACATAAATTTAACGATCCAGTCGTTCGTTTAATGCGAAGGATAAAAGAGCTAAAACGTTACCGTCTCGGAGCCAGCAGCCGTGACTAATTCCTGCAGTGCTCTCACCGAGAGGGCTTGCTCTATCACAAACACGCATTGTGACAGGTCCGGAGGTATATTCTGAAATTGTGAAAAGAAAAGACAAAGGGAAAATAAATAGAAAAGCTGTGATCACAATACGAAAATTTTCACTAGTATCTATGAAGTCGTCGAGAATGGTAAATGTGTCGTTACCTTGTCTGCGATATTTTCGAGGAAACAGTGTCGATTGCCAAAGCCTTCGGCTGCCAGACAAACCCTCTCGCCTGTTGCTGTACAGGATAGACATACCATATCCTCCTGCAAGTTTAATATAATAACAGATATTACATTGATAATATACTACCATTAACGATATAGAGCTTTCAAAAGTACAGGTCATGGGTAGGGAGGAGCTTGGAGTTCGAAACAAAGTAACAATTAGTGGTAGTTGTTAACTTAATTTTACACCTACCACGAATCATGGTTGTAAACGTAATTAATTCGAGACGAGTCTTTTATCGATGGAAAGGTCACGCGTCGCGCGAGGGAATTACGAAGCGCAGCGAGTTCTTTCGAAAACATAAACGGGGATTAAACAAATGAATCATCGATAGTACTTTTTTTTCAAAACGCAAGCTATAATTTAGGCCTTTACGAAATAGTGAAATATAATGTTGGCCAAATAGCAAAAGTTACACGTCGTGCCAGAACCAATTTGGCCGGCCTTAAGAATGCACGAGCGGCCGCCTGCGCAAGAGCTCAAGAAAATACCTTCTTCCCTGAGCTTTTGATCGTTATCCGCCGGAAAAAGTAAGCTCCGCCTCTTAAGCCGTAATAATATCGTAATAGTAATCTACAACGTATCCGTGTTTGTATATCTCTATATGCAGGTAGGTATACGAGGAAAGCATGACTCACGCATTTTCAAAAGTGAATCGGTATTCCTGTATAATTCCTGATCTATCAAGATCGTGGACACTACCGAAACGTTGCGATCGGTCGCATAATCGAATACCGAATGGAATAGGTGAATAATAAACTAAACAAAATCTAATTTTAATTTAATTTAATTTAAAAATAACGTAATACAATAAATAAATACAATATAATAAGTATACACGATAAGTAAATAGAATAAATCAAATAAATAATACAATCAACTTTAATTTAATTAAATTTAAAATAAATAAGTAACACAATTTCCGTAACTCATTATTTAGAATACCGAACGGAATAAATAAATATTTTTCGTAACCCACTCTTTACTCATCCTTAAAAGCAGCTTGACCACGCTTATAAATATACACATCTACATAACTTTTCATATTAGTTTATACGATCGTAATCGCGAAACTGTGATCGATCTATCTTCGCTCGTATCTGTCCAGAAACAACGCAGCTACGTGCACCGTACGTGCGCCAGCACACCACCCCATCGTTATATGACGCGATAAATATGTAAGGATTTGAAACATACGTATATGGAAATAACGTAGCGAAAAGGACACATTAGCATAACGCTTCTTACTAAATTACTCATAACGCGAAACGATTTCTTTCTTCTTTGACACTCTTATATTTCTTATCGTCACGCTTCCTCCACATTCCGAAAGAGAAAACGTCCTCGATCGTTACGTTCACCGGATTGATAATAAAATTATAATAAGAGTGTTCGAAGGAGGAATCAAGCATGGCAGACGTTTCCGTCGTCTGCCCTAGCGACGATCGAAGCACCGCCATTGTGCTATAGGTCAAGGGTGCACCTTCCTTTAACAAACAGATATCCGTCGCATTTCCATTCGCTTCGCAAAATATTCCCCGTCCCCCTCATCGATCGTTCTTATTCCTTCGTACACAAAGATCCCGACGATGTCTTCGTCTTTATTTAAGCAGCGAACATCCCCCTCTTGTCATACCCGAGCACGTTCGCGCGAGCTCTTTTATTATTACGCTAAAGAAATACGGCGAGGGCTTTCCTTAATGGAATTTCTCCTTTCGAATGAATCGTCCTTATTGAAATATATCACCGTGAAATCGTTTTCCCGATCTCCGTTCACGCCGGAACGAGGCTTCGATTGGGCAACAATGATGCGATTGACTCGTAGCGAAGTAATTTTAGGTGTACCTAACGTATACGCTATGCCAACATCCGTTGACTTAATTAATAGACATATTACAACGTAGGAAGAGTACGCCGCACGAGCACGATTCCGTCCTCGACTTTGATCGCGTTGAGTAGACTCGAAAGTAGACTTCTTCTTCATCTCAGACTTTTTCGAGGGAATGTAATTATTATTTTTTTCTTCTATGGTTTTAACGAAAAAATGATGTGTTTGTGAGGAGTCGAATATTACTCGAAAGAAATACTTCAGGGAATCTATTAAAACGCGTTATCGAAGTAAGCTAAATTTCATCTCGTCCCTCGTCATTCAATCTATCTCACCTCCACCCCTCCCCTGCCGCTCCATTCGCTAACACATTCATTCTTCCCGTCACGCTTTTCCTTTTAACCGAAAGCGCATCGATATCGAACGATTCTCGATTAAATCGATAAATCTTAATCTCGATATAAAATCGTCGAAAAAAAATTATTCGCGTGGAACTTCAGATGTTTTCCAACCAAGGGACATCTCAACATTCGGCATAACGTCAAATTATTAAGTATAAATAAACACACAGATTTCAATAATAATCATATAAAAATGGAAAACGTAGAAAACTTTCATACGGGTGAAAAAGACAGGTAAGACGCGAAAGAGTCAATGTAAATATCATTTTTTCCATTACGCACGTATCACCACGCGTATGTGCATGCCGCGTATACTTTGTTCCTGATTCGACCTAGAACCTTTTTACGTTTGGAATACTAACTAGCTTTTGAGATTTAGATGGGATCGTTATGCGAATTCGAAATAATTCCGGACTTTTTAATCAACCTTAATTCCACTTGATTAATCCAGAATCGGGGGGTGAATAAGGGAAATATCCAAGAGGGGTAACGCCGATCGTAAACCCAAGCGTTCAGTTAACAACCACCACGTTTTCCATGGGTTAAACGTAAATACCGAAATAATTTTTTGAGTCGGCACGAATTTACTTTTTACACGCCACGCTAAACCACATCCACTCGCGTTTTACATCAGGGTAAAGAATGTGGACGTATGTGTGTGTTTGTGTATGAGATAGAGATAGAGAGAGGGGGGGAATAGGAGAGAGAATATCGTAAATAATTCATCGCGTCTAAACGCCGAGATATGGAAGCACGCGTGCAACGTCAATAATTATCCGAGCACGTACTACGTACTGTTGGTAAATGTGAGAAAAATTAGATTTTCCTACGGTGATTTAAAAAACAAGAGAAGAAAAAAGAAAAGAAAAAATGAATGATCACTATCGTTCCTTTGTTCTCCATAAATCTATGGGGGGGGGAAAGAGAAAAAAAAAGATATTACATTAACGCGCCGTTTCTTGACAGGCACGACATACAAGATGATTTAAAGAACGAAAGACCTAATAACGAAGAGGAGCCGGTCGTCGAGAAACACGGACACCGCGGCAGATCGGCGAGAGGAAAGTGTCGGTGTAAATCCAGAAGACGAAAACGAAAGCTGAGATTATCTCGTAATCCCTTTATCATCTTCTATCTGGAGATGTTTTTCAAGTCGAACTGTAAACGAGTGGTGGAAGTTGCCCGCGAGGCCGGAAAGAAATGGTGCGCGTTGCCAGACGAAAAAAAAGAAAAGTACATTAGGCTCGCGAGAAAATTGCAATGCAGAAAAAGCTGATGACTCGAGGCTTTCAAAGAGCTCTGAAATGCGACGACACGGCGGGAAAAAGCAAAAGAAAAAAGAGAAAGGAACCAAGTAGGTCTTCCGTGTTGGATGATCTCGAATTTTATCTTTAACAAAAATTTGACTTTTTAAGCCACGTATACACCGCACACGTAATCGTTATACTTCATACATCGTGTATGTATTTTACAATAAAGCTTCATTATATGTATGTTTGTGTACG
>JAIFRP010000039.1:833575-853333 GCA_032403825.1 Odynerus spinipes | reverse complement strand
AAAAAGAAGGGAGGGTAAAAATGAGAAAAGCTTAGAAGAAAAAATGCCAACGCGCAAAACGGTGCGTGCACTTTTTCCTCGATACATTCTCAAGGATCTCGTCCGGTGGAAAAGCTCAAGGTCGCCGATTTACCCGGCGAATGCCGTGCAATCGCATGGTGTTTACGAGGCGAACGAGGTCAAGGTCGTTCGGCGTAGAAACTTTAAGTGCTTCCATGATTCGATAAATCCATCCTTTCATCGCGCGACTCGCTTTCGCGCGGACCTTAAACTCAACTTGCTACGGTCTGTTAAAATTGGGAAACGATGTTGATTGACGAATTCCGTCGTCCGTTTAAACCGAGCTCGGGGATTCGTTAAAAATGTATTCCAACGTGTCGTCGTCTCTCACGGCACACGTAATACCACCGTAGAGCGACGCACGATAAAACATAAAATCCATACTCGATCTTTATTTAGAAACTTCGCTAATCCTTATTAAGTTTTTCATCGGTGCTATCAGCCCAAACGAGGGAAAATAAAAAAAAAAGGGTAAACGAAGCGGCCCGATACAGCGTTACTTGTTTACCAACGCGAAGCCAATGGAGCCGCGTCGATTGCAAAGAGGGAGGGGGGTAAGGAATACCTGTTAAGGGACACGAGTATTCTCGAGATTATGGGAGGGGTAAGTCGTATAGTTAATCACTCACCGTACGGAGGAACGATACGTCGTCCTGTTCGGAGCCACCTTCGCTGTCAGCCATACCGGCGACGACCCAGGTTCACGGAGACCGTCACGCAAGTACACGAGAACGATCTTCGTCTCTCCCTCGACGTACTCGCGAGCTCGTGCTCGCAAGCTTCCTGCTCGCAAGCTCGTGCTCGCTGCTACGGCCAAAGACACAAGGGCCCTACGTCGTTACTTCGAAATCACGCACGTTTCTCACGTTCGAGCATGATCTTCCTTTCCTTCTTCCCCTCTGCCAACTCCTTTCCTCCTCCTCCTCCTCCTTCTCCTCCTCTTCTTCCCCTTCTCGAACTTTTCCAAGCTTATCAGCTCCAGACCGAAAGCCCTTCCCTTCCTTTCACACTTGCTGGTCGCGAGAGCACGCGAGCACGACGACGACGACGACGACGACGACGACGACGAGGGTGCTGGAACGAGCAAGAAGGAAAAGGCCGAGTACGGCGACCTTTCGGCAGCCACCCCGATCGAAACGACGACGATCACCGACTGGATTCAACTGGATGCGAGCCGTCCTCAAGGGCCAAACGCTCCGCTCTCTACCGCCGATGAAATCCTACGCATGCGTTTATACTCTAAACAAATTCCGCATGCTCGTCGTTTCTTCGAGGCTCCACCTCTGATACGAACGCACAACGTTCTCGTGATTTTTTTTTACTATCTATCGTTTTCATTTCTTTTTACCTTCGAACGCTTCTTTGGGATTTTTATCGTCTTAAACCTGTGCTTTTTTCATTGGTTTTTTACCGATACTTTATATATTTAACATTATTCTCGTTGACCGTGTCGAATCTGACATAGTATTTACGAAGGATTTAACAAACATCGCGTTTCATAAAAACTGATTCGCGAACGGTAAAACGTGTCGCTGTTTTGAAGTCGTTGCAATACCGTACCGTGGCCGATCGATTAGCATCCGCAGCACGACGACAGGTAGATACTAATCATCCAACCGTGTTTACGATACCTTTTACTGGTCATATAGATCAGCCTTGCTAAAGAAACGATCGCGAGATGCAGCAACAATTGATTTCTTTCATCGAAGCGTCTCGTTGAGAAACGTGTACATAGGTGTAAGCGCGTGTAGGGGCTAAATAGCGTTTCGCGAGCCGGAAGATGAGGAAATCGAGTAATAGATGCGAGTCGATGAACATATCGCATGACTCTCTCATTCTCGAACCTATTTCCAGAAACGAAACAGAAATAGTCCTGTCCATATGTCTCCGAATGAGTTATATATACATACTACGTGTTTCTGTACGCTCGTTCTAATTGCATTTCGAGTTTAGATGGGTAAAATCGATCGTAGGTTAAGGTTAATGCAATTTCGGAGGAAATCGCGAACGTAAATTAATTTTCCGCGTGTCCGCCGCGTCTCCCGTTGCCTCGCTCGATCGAAACTCGCGCGATCTTTTCGAAAGAAATTCGCACGGAACGTCGAGACACGGAGTCGAGGAATATTGAAAATTTTCGTTAGAATCGCCACTATAACGTACCCAAAAGAATAGCTATTTTCATTCGTTTTCGAGGTAAAGGTCTTTGGCACGCGCATACGTTGCCCGGCCGGAGACAATTAACCCATTTGTGTCACACGCTCGGTATTAGCAGGAGCATCCAAATCGTTTGTATAATAAAGCGCGGACGTTCTTACTTGGTGAAATTTCGAGACACGCGAGATGGTCTATCGCGTACGTTGCCTAATGCAAAATGATATCACGATTCTTTTGATTCTAATTAACCATTCTTTGAAATCCATTTTACCTGATTCTACTCGAGGCACATTGAGAGGAACGCTACGATGTCAACCGAAACGATTTTATAGGGCTGAACGTGATCACGTTGAATTACACAACGAAGATACAAATTTTCCCCCAAAGATGCAGTAGGTAGTAAGAGAAAACCATGAGAACAAACCGAGGACACTTAAAGATGTCCCATTTAAAGATGGTAACACCGATGTAACACGTACCGATCAGCACTACTTTTCCCGCGATCTTCTCGCACACTTTTTTTTTTTTTTTAAACCGATTTTTCTTTCTTTCGAAGAGTTTAGTCGTTCGTTAAGATCGATCGCGGCTGACGAGCTCGCGAACGGCTCGATCCTCCTTCTTTGCGTCGATGGACGAGCCGTCGAGGAAAAAACGTCGAAGCTCGAAGAACTCTGGTGGAACACGAATGCCGCGGCGGTGTAAAGAGAAAGAAAAGCGTGTGCGAGTAGTGTGTAAGAGAAAGAGAGAGAGAGAGAGAGAGAGAGAGAGAGAGAGAGAGAGATAGCCGAGAGCGGGCCTCTTTGGCTATTTTCGTCGGCGAGCCGAGCCACCCCGCTTTAGCCCCTCGCATCGAATAGCCATGTCCAATCTCTTCTCCTCTTGAAGAAGACCTACTGAAGACGAAACCGTTCTCATCGGCACCGTCGCGTCGACATTTTTCTTCGTCCTTCCTTCTGCGTGACCCTGAACATCGCGCCACATACAATTTCGGACTTTTATCTGCCATTTTCTATCGGACCAATTTCCGCTTTAATATTTCCTTTTTTTAAATCGAGAAACTAAATTTCTAAGTCATTATTTTGTAACGGTTTATATTTTATTTGGATTTTAAAAATAAATGCTTGCATAACTTTAGAGCGTAAAATAACTAAATTTGTTATCAGTTTTTGTAAGTTTTTTGATTTGCAATCTATTTTCTCTATTTTCGGAATACTAGCGCATATATTAGATGTTATTGCATTTATGTATGTTATCTTTTATGCGATTAAGGTAATAAAAACATCGTGAAACTGTTAAATAACATTTTTTATTGTAAATGTTATATGAATCTATTTTGAAAAGCTATTTCTTGTAATTCTGAAATTATCCAATAGGAGCGTAGACACATCGCGCACTCTCGCTGCAACTCGATTTATCGTAAAGTAGCCTCCGTAACGTTTAGACAGGCGGTAGATCAAAATATTTTGTTTACTCATCAGAAATCTTTTTGAAAAATCAGTAGGAGACACTGCCCTGACATGTTGGACAAAATTAAAACAAAACAAGAAAAAGGAGGTGAAGTATTCATAAAATCATTTTTGACACATTAATTCTTTATCTTTTAGCGTCAAAGTTATCGTAGAGGTTATGTTCCCTACGTCGAGTATTCTTTAATTAAAACAGCATTGAAAAACGGGTTTATATGAATTAAAAGATTTATTAGAAAAAGTCATAATGTTTATTAAGCTTTTTATACATATTTACTACAATATTGTTTAAATTTGTTATAACTTGGTATAATAGGTTATGAGTTACAAATGAAGTTTATTTTCTACAGAAATTATTGCGTACAGTGAGGCAGCCGTTATGAACAATGCTGCTGTTGTTGAATACTGTAGAATATCCATGGCAGCGCTGTCGGGTGGTACAGCTGGCTTATTAGGTTTAACTGGATTATATGGATTTGGTTTCTATATTTTTGCAGTTTTTGGACTTTGGGTAAGACTATTGTATATTTATTATTCCAAATTTATTGTATTAAATATGCTGTTGATTTTTAGGCAATGTTACTATTAAAAGCCGGTGGACAATGGAAAAAATATTTTATCAGTAGAAGAAACCTCTTGACGAGTGGATTTTTTGGAGGACTTTTTGTATCCTTTACTATTTAGAAATGTAATATCTATATGCGTAATTCAGATTTTCCTTAACAGAATTTGTGTTGCCGTTGCCGTAATGTTCGTTCCAACAGACGTATGTGTTATTTTGGACGTATCCTTTCAAAATTTATAAACGTAATGTATTTCCATGTCCCCTTACAAATTTATTTTCCTTAAATTAAATCCAACAGTTTTCTATATGGCATGGTTCACGTCTACTGAAGAGAGATTATATTATGCCCAAGTGCTTTATAATGAAATGATCTAAAGACGATATAATGTATCGTTAAAAATAATATGTGTACATAGCCAAGTTAGAAATATTGCCGAAAGCATAAAAAAGTATTATGCAACAAACGATGAACTCTCACACTTCTATAAAACACATTTGTAACTGGGATATATTTATAAAGTAACAAACACCGATTTGTTTTACATTCCATGATAAAATAATGAAACATTAAGAAAAGGAGGGAGATCGCAGTAACATGTAATCAAATATTTATTTATCCTGTAGTGCACATACAATAAATAATCGTTGTTTTATTTGTAAAACCAATTTTCAAATTTTAATAGAGACCAAAAAACGAGATGCACTAAAAGCTTTCTTACATATCCAAAGATTATGTTAAGTTTTAGCGTGACTTAGAACGATCGACTTTTAAGTTATAATAAAGAGTCTCTAATACGATATTTTTCTCTAATCTGTTCCTTCGTTGCTTATGATAACAATAGATACTATAATTACAATCAATAGCTGAAGAATGCTTTACTGTAACAAGGAAAAGTAATAGAATATATAATTACTTGACAGTAAAATTACGTGTGTACATTACAAATGTACAAATCTCTTTATTTTACAGCTGTGCCTATATGCCAGCTATAGACAAATGCGAGTTAAAAAAATCTCCAAAAGAAAAGCGTGTCTCCCTCAAATCTTTGTCTCGGAAATATTCTGAGCTTCCGGTACGATCTCTTCTTGACATTTTTCAGATGTACCCTCCAGTGGTGAACCTATTTCGAGACCTTCCAATTTTCTTATCTCGTCCATCTTTTCGAGTTCTCCTTTGCTTAAATGATAAACTATACCCGCCCCGTATCCATCGCCTAATACATTGATCGAAGTTCTGATTCGATCTCTGAAATTAAAATAAATACGTGATAGAAGAAACATCTACGACTATTGATAACATAAGAAAAATAATAAAAAAATAACTAACAGCATCCAATCCACGGTAAAAAGTAAAGAAATATCGTTGGTGGGTAAACCTAGAGCTGTTAACACCAACAGCATGGTGATCAGCGCGGCACTGGGTATACTCGCTGCTCCTACGCTGGCTAAAGTTGCAGTGAGACTACAAACAAGCATATAAGTGAACGTAACAGAATCATACGAATGTTTTAAGGGAAGAAAAGCAAGAGTAAGTCAATTCGTACCTGACTGTAATAACTTCACCAACACCCAACGATATACCGTTCATCTGTGCGATAAATATCGCAGCTACAGCTTCATAAAGTGCAGTTCCATCCATATTTACGGTAGCTCCTACCGAAACGACAAATCGCGTGATACGTGGATCGATCTTATTATTTTCTTCGAGACATCGGAAAGTGATGGGCAAAGTAACCGCGCTAAAAAAATCATGGCAATGTGTTATTTTAATTCTATAAACGCTGTCTATATAAATTATTTATCATTCCTGTTACCTGGAAGCGGTTCCCAAAGCTGTAACCCACGCTTGCATCATACCCCTGAAGAAAACGGCAGGATTCTTGCGAGTTATCAGCCAATAGATCGTTGGTAACGTGATGATGGCGTGTATCAATAAACCCAGTATTACGGTAACCATGTACAATCCTAACATTTGTGCAGTCGCGGCAAGATTCGCGATAGACATAATCTTCCCTGCTATTAAGCACATTATTCCGAACGGAGAGTACCTGAATCGAAGAAAGACAAGAGATCAACGACGAACGTTTATCCTCAAAGATTTAACAAAAACAAAAAAAAGTCATTTCTACTTGCTCACCACATGATAACGATGCTGACGAGCTTCATAACGATTTCATTGAGTATGACGAAGAAATCGATCATGAGTTTCCCCTTCGCTCCAAGCTGCCCCGCGATAAGGCCGAAAGTTATGCAAAACATGATCATACCCATGACGTTCGTACCATCCTTGTATACCAATATCGGCCCTAAAAGGTGATCACTCTGATTGGAACTTCCGATCACTATCACCTTTTTTTTAACGTACGAAGTTTGAACCTGCTGGAAGCAGGCTCGCACCAGATTCTCTGGTATCATATTTCTGAATTGACAGAATAACAAGGTCAAGGTGTCTCATCCGATTTCTTCTTGACAGTAATGATCGCAAGATCTATACCTGATGATATCCAGGATGGCATCGAGCGTCGAGACTTTTACCTCGTCCGTTGTCGGTGCAGTGATAGTATTTTTGATTTTTGGGTCACCAGGTTGAATCATCAACACCATCGCGATACCAACGATAGCAGCGAGTATGGTCGTAACCGTGTAATACGTGAGAGCCCTAAATCCAATTCTTCCGGAACTTTTGATATCTAACTGAGCCATTGCTACACGATCGGAAGTATATCTCGATTGGAACTATTTTTCTTACCATTTCCATGCTTCCCGCCTTATTATCTATATATAATTACCCGAAATGAGAGACGAGATAATGAGCGGCAGGACAAACATTTTCAGTAAACGCATAAGGATCTCTCCCGGAAAGCTGAGGAGCATTATGGACTGTGGCGACAGATCAAGCAATCGACCTAGAAAGCCAAGGCCCAAGCCGACGAGAACAGCGGCGATTGTTAAGATTAGGAGCATGTTTTCGCCCATCCAATCTACCACCTACATGTCCACGAACAAACGTTATTTCAATCTATTCCGCAAGGAAATTAAATCATTTAAACATTAAATCATTCATGCGGTATCATTTTATCGTCGTTATATAAGATTAATGAGATAATCGACGAAGAAAAAGAGACCTAAGCGTAAAAGTAAGGTCTTGGAGGAAAATTAATATATTTTTATAATCGATCCGATTACCGACCGCCTGTAGCCTGTCAAGTGGCGTAACACCTCTCGTTTTGGTTTTACTCTCACCACCCTCCGACGGCATCTTCTCGATCTGCTCTGTCGCCGACCTAGAAGATTTTCCCAGGTAGAATATAGCACGAAAGTTGATATACAATAGGAAGTATTTTTACGTATGATCCTCTTTGGCCGGCGGCAAGGAAGATCCGCGCAAGACCGCAACGGCACCGGACAATCTTTGTCCCAGCGACATCGTTCGAGGCGTGAACGCGCACCACTTCAACAGTTCTTTAGCTTTCTTCCTCCGGATAGCAGCAACGAACTCGATGCGAAGCTTATTGTCGGTGTCATCCCGCTTCTTGCATCGCTGTAACACGTTCTTTGTAAACGACGATGATCGTTCTCGCTGCACACGCGATCGACGATCGCGACTGCAATAACGCGCAAGACATTAACCGAAAGATTAGCAGCGTTCTAAGATGTTTCGTAGATTCAAGGACACTTTTTTTTTCTAAAAAATAAAAAAAAATAAAAATCCTTAGAGAGAAGAAACTAGCGAAGACGATCGAGGACGATCTATCGTCTATAAAGCCCACGTAATCCTTTACAATCCCGTGTAATTGGAGTTAGATCTTATCGTGCCGCGCACGGGAGATGATCCACACCTTTAACAAGATCGTCACTCGAAACGAAGACGACACACAGCCGCAGGATCACCGCACCGCTCTGTACCATTCGATAACATTCAACGAAATGACATACATTGACTCGCGGATACGTCGATAGGTGTTTTACGCGCGATGAACTGCCAACTGACAAGCGTATGACAGAAACCCCGTGGTTTCGCTAGATATCGCTACGTTGAGATCTACAATCAGGCAGATAATGTGTCCCATCCAGGAAGCCGATTAGAGGACAGGGGAGGACAGGGGGGTGAGCATATCCAGAGAGGGGGACGGGGGAGAGAGGGATCTAGCGAGAGAAGAAGAGAGAGGGAGAGTGAGAGAGAGAGAGAGGGAGTGGTGTTCACAGGAAGAAGGCACTCATGAGAGCGGGTCGCACGGCACCGAATGAACCGAAGGGAGCAAAGGCGATTGCGTTTCGGTCGATGCGAATCAAAGTACAGAACATTCAAGTTTCGATCTGCTTTCAAAGTGCCGCTTCGAATTGAATCCGGTGCTAAATCAAAATTCAGACACGTTCCGTCAACTTTAAAAACGAATTGCTGTAGGTATACCAGCACGAGTATGACATAAGCAAGTAAATGTATTTTGATTGAAGTATAATCGAACAAAAGAGAGAGCGTTCAAAGAGATCGCACATTACGATTAACCCTCTTTTAAAGGCTTGAACATGCTCGAGCAATGACGCTCTCGATCCCGATACAAGCAGCCACTTCTCGTAGCTTATTTGCATCATAAAATAACTCATACCTTTGGCCCAAGAGTAATTGAGAAACTTAGAATTATAGATTAATATCTGATTTCTACGATAGAGTAATTATTATATGCTACCACGAAACGATCCAATGAACTAAGTATAGATACGAGATGATTCCAGTCAATTAGCAGCCCCTTCGGCATAATTACTTTCGATTTACGTTCCTTTCAATAACCCACGATGTAAGTTTCGACATTATCTCGATCGTATTATTTAAAATTTTTTAAGTCCAGATAAGATTATTTTCGATATATATAGGATGCGACCGTTTATAGAACCCCTTTGTATATCCGTTGGGAAGTAATCTAATTCCTCTAGTAATGACGGCTATGGGTGACTATATATAGAGCAGCATTGAGTCCATAGTAGATTATGCAGTAAGTATAATGCTTTATCGTACGAATATTCTGCCTCTTCTTTTGAAAGGATATTTCTGAAAGTAAAATCATTTCATTTGTAAAGCAAATTTCCAGTGTACCTAAACTCGATTTAAAAAAAAAAAACAATCGAAAGGTCAGAAGGTTTTCTTCGGATTTTTCAAAATATTCGAATCGAGATGATGCAATGCTATTGGTGAAAATTAAAAATTGTAAAATATGATTGGTCGATAAACTTGGAAGATATATACAGTTTTTTTATTTATTACATACGCACATAATATACGCATCAAAAGATTACTTTTTTTATACATTACTTAATCGCGCCAAAATTAATCTTCATTAAGAGCGGTAGGAAGAGGACCAATCGCTGGCGCGGAATTTATGGTTAGGCATTTGCGCGTAAGAAGTAAACACGCTTGCGTCGTGTTCGGAACGAGTAGCGTTTAATTCGTCAGCAAATATGCAGAAGTATTCGACGCGTGAAAAGTATTATTTCTACAATAGTTTATCGATCTTATTAAAAGCCATCGAAAATGAACGTACGATGATAGATCTGCGAAATGAAGCTTCGATTTTGGGCACAGTAGGACACGTAGATGCGTGCGTGATTATATCGAACGTGACTTTACTTTTAATTCGTTTACTTTATTTGAAGTATTCTTTGTATTTATAGATTTATGAACGTCGTTATGAAGGATTGTACTTTTACGGATCCGAGAGGAGATAGATTCAATTTTGACATGTTTTTCGTGCAAGCAAGAAATATACGATTTGTACACATACCACCGAAGGTAAGCTTCGAACATATTTTCCCGCAATTTTGTATTTACTGTAACTCATTCGTTTTATTCTATATCGAACGCGATATGTTATTTTTCTAAACTTTAAAAACAATATTTTATTTAATAATTGGTCATCGAAACTTATGATAACTAATAGATGAATCGTCTTGAAAAATCTAAGGTTATGTTTTATAGAGATTAAGTCGTATTACGATATTATGACGGATTGCATGATGAAATATAAATTTAAGATCACTGTAATAAGAATACGTTGAAAAAACAAAGATATAAGGTAGAAATAGTAATTTATTAACGAAGAAAATAATTTCTGAAGTATTTCATATTATCGTCTAGTTTTTTTTATTTTGATACGTTGCCTGTGTGCTATCTTATCTTCGGAAAATTTGTACATAAATTTCAGTAGCTATATCTAACTTAGTAGAAAGGTTAAAACTTTTATCTTGTAGTCATTTCACTTTACAACTTGCTTTTTTAAAGATAAAATGATGTCACTTAAGTCTGATAACACTTGTCCGATATGTTAAGAAATTTTCTATTTTATTGTAAACCTTTAAAATTTCAATTCCTTCAAAGTCACGTGATATGTGGAAAGATAAGAAAACAGAGTTTATTTCACTCCTTTAACACACGTTTTGATTATATTAAACAGTCCACTGAACGTGTAATTCCTTGTGTATCATCCGAAGCAAGAATGTGCGTTTTCAAATTTTCTGATTACGACTGCATTGGGTTTGACTTAGATAATACACTTTTAAAATATAATATTACGAATGTAGTGCATTTGGAATACAAGATACTAGCTAACTATTTGGTGAGAGAGAAAGGATATAGTGGGACATACTTGTTAAAACCATTAGAAGAAAAGGACCTTGACTTTATGCAAAAGGGTTTATTTTTAGATTGCGATAAGGGAAATATACTTAGAATAAGTCCTGATGGTAGAATTCAAAGAGCTTGCCACGGTAGTAAGTTGTTGAGTATAGATGAAATTAAAGAAGTATATCCTGATCAACGATGGCACGTAATAGATGTCTTTTGTAATGACATGCTGGCAACTTGGAATGGACCATTATCTATGAAAATGCGAGCTTTATTAGACTATTTTGATATTCCATGTTCTCTTATTTTCGCCAGAGCAGTAGACACATTGGATGAAGAGAATGGTAGATCATTAAATGTATATAATATATGGCCTGATATGTTAAGTGGTTTAATTTGGATGTTTGATACTAAACAGTTTAAATTAGACCAAGGGGAATTTTTTCCTGCCATAAAAAAGAATCCAGATAAATATATACGTAAGTGTAGTCCTGAGACTATATCATGGATTCAAGAACTGAAAAAAAACAAAATAACTTTCTTGATCACTGGATCATATATTGACTATGTAGATTTAATTGCAAGCTATGCTCTTGGCGAGAATTGGAAATCCTTGTTTGACATTGTTATCTGTTATGCCAAAAAACCAGGGTTCTTTATTCAAGGACAATCTTTCTTGACTATAATGAACAATGAAGAATCTGATATTGTTTCGGGAAATGACCTAAAAAGGGGTGGTATATATTGCCGTGGGAATTGGAAAGAATTACTTGAATTTTTTAGTAGAATATCACATAAAGACAATCCACATTGTGTATATATTGGAGATAATCTTATACAAGATATTTATGTCCCAAATGCACTTGCTAACTGTGATACAGTAGCACTTACAGAAGAACAAATGTCAGAAAGCATGATTCATCGATGTTTATCGCATCCAGATAATAAAATACTAAATTCAACAATTTGGGGATCTTATTTTTGTCTTAAGGATACTGCATTTAATGTAGATTCTATATGGGGATATATAATTAAAAATTATTCAAAAATTTCTATACCAGACGTAAATTTGATCGCTACAAAAGCAGTTTCAGAATCTTTTACTTGTTTTAATAAAAATAAGGAAGACTATACTGGGTATTATCCTGCTGTACCTTTAAGTATATCAGCCAAATGTACTTGAATAATTTACAAGTATAATAGTAATAGGTAACTATAACAGTAAAAGAAAAGTAATTTCATATTGCTACTTTCTTGACATCTTTTTGATTTTTTATATGTTCAAAAAATATGTACAAAATATGATGATACTGTTATATCTATGTAAATTTAAGGTACGGATTATACCAGCTATCAAGGATCAGTTGCAGCAATTGTATCATTCCAGAAATATCAAAACAGATACGAAACGTACTTTTAAGGACAAACGTACACAATTAAGGCAACAGGAAGAAATGTCGGTAGTGCAAAAAATACTACAAAATAAGAAAGCAATGGAGTCCAATGATAACAATGATGAATAGAATAATTAATTAATGATAGTTACAAGTAGAATATATGGATTGTGAAAACAGTATTGAGAAAACATTTTGTATTATACAAGTTTAACAATATTAGCTGCATTGTATAAATGTTTATGAAAAAATTCAGAATCTGTATATACAAAACTAAACCAATATACAACATTTTTAGGTTACCATTTCACTCATCCATACTTTCAGAAAAATACTTTAAATCCTGGCATTATGAAGTAACTAAAATTCATTTGTGTGAGGATGTATTTTCATATACTACAATTAGATATAGACAAATTTTTTGTATAATTTGATTATGAATTAGGTCGATGTACAAATCACATTTATTGCATAATTAAATACTTGTAAATATGTATGAATTCTTTATGTGAAACTAAAATGAAATTAATGTTATGAATGTTATTTTGATATACATATTTACTTGTTTTATTGACCATTTGTTTATGTTTATAATAATACACTATTCATTGATAATAAAAGAAATACATTAATACAGAAAGAGACAATATCCCTTTCACCACATATTTATATATTTTCGATAAATGTAAAGATACAATAAAGTTTATATCAAGTCTATCTAACTGGTAGCCCTTAATATCTACAAAAAGAAGGCACTGAATTAGTTTATTAGATAGGAAGAACCACCAGCTCAGTAGCATTCGTCGTTCAGCCAATAAGTACAAAAATATTAACAAGTCTTAATTGTATACAGCGATTGTGTTTTATAAACTGTTATTGTGATTTTTTGTAATTATTTTCATATATAATATATTGTACATCGCACAGATGTAAGCCCATAACTTTAGCTCATAACCGACAATGAATTATTTAATTACATATACCAAACAATAATACTATAAAGTAAATATAAAATATAAGAGCACTAAGTAATCAGATCATCTGTTCGATCAACAGATAAATAGCTATAATATTGAGAGTTTCTCTATTTATATATCTTGAAAAATTGCAATATAAAATTTTAAACTTCTACAATAACAGGTAACAAAAGTATTAAATATACAATGTTATTTTCTTTCTATAGCAATAGCAATGCCCATTCCTCCACCAATACATAACGACGCAATTCCTTTTTTCCCTCCTATCCTTTCTAACGCGTGAAGTAAAGTTACTAAAACTCTAGCTCCTGCAAAATATAAATTCATAATATAGTACAAATTGACTTCAATATCACAATTTATAATACATACCAGACGCTCCAATAGGATGGCCCAGAGCAATAGCACCACCATTGACATTAACTTTATTAGGATCTAAACCAAGCTTTCTTACACATGCCAGCGATTGTACAGCGAACGCTTCGTTTAACTCGTAAAGATCTACTTCATCTCTGTTCCATTTAGTTTTCTGCAACTAAAATGTAATTGGAATATATATCGTATCTTCTTTGTAAATAGCTCTCGAGGCAAAAAGTAATTAGACTTACGAGTAATTCGATCGCTGGTATGGGCCCGATACCCATAATGTTGGGTTCTACACCAGCTTCAGCTATTCCAACGATATGAGCCAAAGGATTTATACCTCTTTTGTCAGCTTCCTCTTTTGTCATAAGTACGACTGCTGCTGCTCCATCATTCATACCCGACGCGTTCCCAGCGGTAACGGTACCGTTGGTCTACAAAAGGATGATATTATTTCTTTACACGTTGATATACTTTTTATATCTCTTATGTTTTTTTCTACAAGACACATTTCCAGTACCTTAACAAATACAGGCTTCAGTTTCGCGAGACTCTGTATGGTAGTTTCAGGTTTAGGATATTCATCTTTAGATATAACGGTAGTTTCCTTTCTATTTACTACAGTTACAGGAACAATTTCTTTATCGAAGTGTCCCGCTAAAGTAGCAGCCTTTACTCTTTCCTGGGATTGAACAGCATAATTGTCTTGTTCCTCTCTAGTTATTCCATATTCCTTAGCAATATTCTCAGCTATTCAAAAATTATTCAGAAATATATTTTTTCATTTCATCCTCTTAAGATCGTTAATTTTTATTTTAATGCATTAAAGTTACCTGTCTCTCCCATGTGAATGGAATGAAATGCATCGGTTAATCCATCTTTTATCAGAGTATCGGTAAAATTACAGTCTCCCATTTTTATACCATTTCTAAGATAGATCGAATGTTGAGCCAGGGTCATGCTCTCTTGACCACCAGCTACAACAATGTTGCCTTCTCCGCTCTTCAAAGTTAAATAACCATTCGCGACTGACCTAATAACAATAATCAACTAACAAAATATAAGACGATACAAATTGTTGATACAATTATTTATACAATGAACATTGCGCATGCTGTAACAACAATATATGTTAAACTTTTGCAATAGTATACCTTAGGATATTTGATGTAATTAAAAAGTTGTTGCAAACATAGCTTCATCATTGTGACATATCAACTAAAAGTATGCAAAGTATTTTCTACAATAGAAAAGAATAGAATAGTATTTATGCCTTTAGGAGAGTTTCTTTGACATAAAGCATAAACGATACTGGCGATGACAAATACGAATACCATATGGCAACTTTTCTATACATCTATAGAAAAGGGTCACATTGAAATGAAGCAGCTTATGCAAAGGAAGATAACTTATACAGAAAGCTTCTAAATGCTAAAACTTACTTTAGTCCGGATCCACATAACATATTAATCTGGTAAGCCGGGACACCTATAGGAATATCAGCTTTTATGGCTGCCTGTCTCGCTGGGTTTTGACCTTGACCTGCTGTTAATGTCTGTAAAAAATAACATAAATTTGTTCTACGATTATACTAAGATTTATGAGGTAAATGAATTTACTAATTCATAAGTCTATCATACCTGTCCCATAATTACTTCAGACACATCGGACGGATCTACATTTGCTCTCCCAAGACATTCCTTAATAACAATACTTCCTAAGTCGGATGCCTTTATTGAAGAGAAACTTCCACAGAAAGAGCCTTTAATACAAGACAAATTATTGATTGTACAAAGTGTATGAAATGTACAAAAAGTGACTTTCACAAAAAATCAAAATTTTTATGTTAAAATAAAATTATACATTAAAAAGATTATATTACCTATGGGAGTTCTCGCAGCAGAAACGATGACCACGTCGTGAAGACTCATTTTGTATACTTTCTAGAGGATTAATTTCGAACGCGAGTAAAGCGAAAGAGGACCGTCGGCCACGAGCGAAGCTAACGGAATGCCAATAGAGCAGTCGACGTGTAGCACTGACGACTGAAAGTGAAGCCACATAAAAACGTGGGTATGTGTATTCACGTACATACGAGAGTACCTCTTATCGTCATCAACGAGAAGACTTCCGCCTTCTCAAATGTACGGTGCTCTTGAGTTTTTATTAAGTTCCATTAAATTTTTTGGCATACGTAAAATGTTAATTTATGTAAAAAATAGAAAGGTCTAAGTCCCTGATCGGAGATGAACGCAAAAAACAAAATTTGAGGTATCGAAGGATGATCTCTAAATTTTTTATTTATTAGGAGTTTGCTCGACACGAAAAAGAAACTGACGTAAGTGGAAAACTATCAGGATAAGAGACACGTTTCATTCTATTTAATTACTCTGTTTGTTGCAGCATCATTCTGTCATTGTACGCACATAATAAATCTCGCGATATTTAACTGGGTGGTTGCCAAGATAGCGATTGATCGTGCAAATAGTAAAAATTGTATCCTCGGTGCATACGAAACTGGGCACGAGATTATTATTATTTTTCATTGCACGTTTATGTGACTCAACAAATAGATACCATTATCCACCTCGTCACAATAATGATTATCTCGCTAATATCCGCAAACGATCGTGCAGAACAATTCTAATCGATAAGAGAGACGTGTATTAGGAATAGATCGCAGGTGCTTTTCCCTTTACGTCTTACGTTCTATTCACAATTAAGAAAGTAAAGCATAGTCGAGAGAAATTCCAAAGATTCATAAAATTTCGAATTCATAACGGGAACGACGAAATTCCAAAGAGCACACGTGCCGTAGAAATCGTCGATTTCACCGCGACATTAACTCAAACGACACGAGTAACGACGCGGAACACCGCGCGCCTAGTTCTGCTCTCGCGTTACGAAGAAAGGGCGCGTGTCGGGCTCGCCGACTACGTCATCGGTCGAAAGCTACGAAGTTCCATCGAGGGAGGCGCTGCGGTCGGCGCTCGCGAACATACGAGTTCGCGCGATAGAGAGAGGCGCTGCCGGCGACGCGGCTCTCGCCTGCTGCTGCTCGTTTGTTTTTACCCAGCGTGCATTGTGACCAGTGACTGGTGCTAAGATGGCCGACAACAAGGAGGAGATTTCGGAGCTCATCGACAAACGAGGTACTTATAAGGCTCTAAATCTTTGTCGTTAAGCACGGTGACGAGCGGAGGCGGCGCGTACGATCGACGAGGCTCGCGTGGCCGCTTTCCTGCTTACGATGGATTATGCGAGAGCTACGAAAGGATCACGCCATCTGCAGGTCGTACAGCTCGCCGGAGAGTGCCTATCGAAGAGATAGATAACGGTCGGATCGAGAAAAACTTCTCGAGAAGAGTTGGGTGCGTGCGAATTAATGGAAATACTCGAAGTTTTCGACAAGAACAGTTCGAACGTTCCGCGAGTTTCAAGCGAGTCCTCGTTGGGTGCTCGGCTAATGAGTCGAGGAACGTTGATCCGTTCACGTCGAAGGCGTGACCGTCGGTGCAACATCGTCGTCGTCGTCGTCCTCGTCGTCGTCGTTGTACTCGACGTCGCTCTTGTCTTTACATCGGGGACGACAACGAGGACGACGTCAGGGGTCGAGGTGGACGTCGAACGCGAATGGTGGCGGGGTGGGGGGATTTTTTGACAGGCCGAGAGCGCGCCGTGACACCTTCCTCGTGTCGTCGCGCACGAGCACGACACAAGGACGAGAACGTAGCGTAGACGCGGGTCGACTCGTCCGTTTCTCTCTCTCTCTCTCTCTCTCTCTCTCTCTCTCTCTCTCTTTCTTCCTCTAACGCATTCTATCTCCGTCCCTCTCCGCACTCGCTCGAAGCGCGACGTGCACGTCGCGTGTCGTTAAGGTCGTACGTCTACGGCCTTGCGATTCTCGAGCGTAGACCCAAAGCGTATTACCGTTATCTCTCCACGTCCACGCGAATTTTCCATCCATCCGAGATAAATCTAGATGACGATATCTAGATATGCCCTCTTCTTTCGAGAAACACACACGGCGCATCCCGGTGCATCCGCGAGGAAGGCTCTCTCTCTCTCTCTCTCTCTCTCTCGCTCGCGTTCGCGCGCTCGCGAGCTACTTTCAACAGCAGTAGCAGCGTGCCGCGCCGCCGGGAATTAGATCGAACCGCAACGCGTTGTACTTCGGACGGTGCGATGCACCACCGAGCAGAGCGCATCTTCCTAAAGCGTGGTGAAACATTGAAATTACCTCTCACTATTCCTAATCGCGCTCGTGTGTTTCCTAATACGTCGTACGTTTACCCACTCGCTCTCTCTCTCTCTCTCGCGCCCAAGTATATTACTTTAACCCAAATTCGACGATGATTTATGACTATTTACTCGTTACTCGTTACTCCTGCTCACGTCGAACCTTTCTTTCCTCCGTAAAGATTACGATCGACTCGAGACACGCGTTTCGAATGCCGAGCTTCCTTCGAGATGTATATTTATAGTTCGTAGAATGCGCTTCGATCCCATAGCGTTTCTTCTCTCGCTCGTGTCACTTTCGATCGTCCCGACCCCGCCGACCCGTCACTTTATCACGCGTGGGCTACCTCTACTCCTTCGAAAAACATTCGATGTACCGGTATAGCGGGCGATCCTGACAGGCCCGAGGATCGGAGGAAGACCTTACATGTAACACACCGTGTAGGCACACCCTGGATTCGCGTGACTAGCGCGATCATTGCGTTCCGATATTTCTAGTAGCTTAACGCCAATGTCAATAACGATCCTACCTGACGTCTTTTCGTTTCTTTTCATCTCTCTCTCTCTCTCTCTCTCTCTCTCTCTTTTTCTTTGTTATCCTACTTCCTACCGTTCGTTCGAGAATGTATTCAGTTTTATTAAGATTGTTATTTATTTAGGATCGGTTACTGTAAAAGAATTTATGTCGATAACACTTGTGGGCCTTTTTAAATTTCTTTTCGTTGTTTCATTTCGTACAGTTCGCTTCTGAACGTATTCATTTCATATTATTTATTTAGAATCAATTATTATAAAAGAATTTATATCGATAACACTTGTGTTTTTGTAAATTTCTCTTCGTTGTTTCACTTCATACTGTTTGTTCGTTAACGTATTAATTTTTATTAAAGTTATTATCAATTTAGGATCGGTTATTATAAAAGAATTTATCTCGATAACTTGTTAAAAAGTAGAATTTGCTAAATTTAGCATTATTACTCTCGTAAACATTCGCGGAGTGTCCCGTGATTTGTAGAAAATTTCTTTCGCTAGTTTCAACGCATTCCCGAGCGATCGAACGATAATAAAGTACATACGTGCATACTCCACGTACCGGTGACCCGTGCATTTTCCGAGAAAGTCACCGGTACACGCGCGTTATCTCGCAATTTTTGTTTTCGTTAGCGGCGTAATGTGCAACGCGTGGGAGTGAGGTCAATACGAGCCGGCGGCACGATGCGTCTATCAATTACCATGCTCCGTATCGCGCTACGTAATATACGCGCTCTCTCTCTCTCTCTCTCTCTCTCTCTACGTATGCGTGCTAATTATTATAACACCGTTACGTAAGCAGCCTTCCTTCTTCGTAGCAGTATTATTTCTTTTCTGGACTAGCGGAATTAGTTCTTTCTCGTAAGAATTAAAAGAAGCATATTTGCCTGGACGAAATTATTCCATAGCATAAGTTCTTTTGATCGAACCAAGTTTGTCCGCACGATCGCTTCGTCGAACCCTAAATGCTCGGTTCCGGTGCGGGGACTCACTCTCTTTCTCCTTTTCTCTCTCTCTCTCTCTCTCTCTCTCTCGATCTCTGTTTTATGTATCGCACGCACCTAACAATAGTTGGAACACTGACCTAGAAATCATTTATAATTCGTTGCCCCTGCTTTAGCCGATCATAGAAGAACGATTGCGTACATCTATTGGATCTACAGACGCTATTACATTAATAAATTTCTCTTACTCCGAAAGCAGGATATTCTACATACAATATCAAAACGTTTCCATCTAATCGCTTTTATCGGGTAGAAACGATAAGACTGGCTAAAGTTTCCCACGTTATCGTCAGAGAGATCTCTAGAAGTCATCGCGTTTTTTAACCCTTTGCACTGTCATTCTTTTTCTACTTTATTTTCGGCCTACTCTAATTTAATAAGTTTTTTTT
>JAIFRP010000039.1:810082-832277 GCA_032403825.1 Odynerus spinipes | reverse complement strand
AGTATGTCGTACGTACGTGCGTACATGTGTATACACATGTATGCAAATTGACCGCTCACGTAAGTCGAATAGTACTGAGCGTTATTAGCGTGTGTCTGTCTTGTCACGTTGAAACTCGTTAGTAGGCAATTATACGGAAATGAATGTAAATTTCAAGATATTCCGTCGTAACCGAGAAATTATAATGCAAACTTGATGTAATTTTGGGCCATGGAAGAAATCACGCAAAAAACTACGGCGAGTGGCGCGTATTTATGTCGCAGGAAAATTGAAGAAAATTTGGATTCGTGTTGTGTTACGTCGGATTGGATGTATACAAAGAGAAAGAGAAAGAAGGAGGTAGATATACGTATACACGATTTGGAACGAACGCGCGAAGTCTTCTCAATTTGGACGCTATATCACGCTAAAATGCGCACGACCCAGCAAGTACGCGTACCCACCACCGAACATCATTTGTCACGAGTCGGTGTATCAAAGGTACTCGTACGCTTCGCTTTTGGACGCTTTGACGATGCCGTTTTAAATGGCACATTGTGCCGGGAAAACTAGAGTGACCGACAACTTGTTTACTACTCCTCTCTCCCTCTGCTCTTTCTCTCTCTTTCTCGTGTACGGAGAGCGAGATTAAATTTTAACGTAATAGATCGTTCCGCGTGCACTTTAATAACGCGAATCCTTCCGATGATTCATCGTTTATCTACGGCATATACGTACGTACGTATATACATACGAAACGCGTGTACTCGCGCGTGCTATGTAGTTCTCGCGCTTCGGACAAATATGCGAGCTATTTCGTAACCTCCTCTTTCGTTTCAGTAAAAAAAAAAAAAAAAAAANNATAAAAAAAGAGAAAAGACCTTAGACGTGCCGCATCGATCTTCGTCGGCGAGGAGATACACGAGGATATTTAACTCGAAAGAATTTAGTTCGACCTTGGATACCGTATCCTAATCGCAATGGCGCTCGCCATGTTTGCGGAATACGGGAAACTCGATTTAGGTAGGCCTAATTCGTATTAATGAAACTCACCCACACATTTCCCCGCTCTTTTTCTTTTTCTTACCAAATACGTTGTCTCGTAAATTCGAAATAAATTAAAATCGTATACAAGAGTTATCGTTCGAACCTAACTCCGTCGATTCCCGGGGTAGCCGGTGCCATTCCGTTTGGTTACGCAATACGCATAGATATGTATCGCGATCGTACGAAGACACTAATTGACTCGAACGAGTGTAGGAGGAAAGTCTAACAACCGACGAGGCGAAAAACGAGTCCGAATGATCCGAGCGCTGGAGCGTTCCATTCAAGAGACCACTATCTCTGCTATTTGAATTAACATTCAACCTCGGCCGTATTATCGGGACGCGTAGATAGTTTGACGAGTTTTCTGGATACTTGCGATATTTATTTCGAGTAATACGTTCATCGTCGTCGCGTTATATGGCGACAGCGAGTTTGGCAGCTTGATTCATACTCGTTGGCGACGACGATGACGAATATGGAATATTTTTAATATTTCTTTGTTTGCGTTAGTACGGTAGACGATTTTTTAATTTTTCCATTCAATTTTTAATCTCGGCACTTTTCCGTTTTTTATATTATATCCATGTTACATTTGAATTACGTGTCTCTGTCTTACAGGATCTTACTAGATCGGAGATCTCTTTCTCGATCGCTCGATCGACTCGTACCTTGACTCCTTCTGATCTTCTTCCTCCCGGAAAAAATGAATAACAAGAAGAAAGTAAGATTTTCGAATAGCGCCGTCGTTTCGCGGACGCCGAAAGGAATGCAGCCGGCTGCGTCCTGAAAAGGCCTCGCGCGAAAATAGCCAAGTTGGCTGTGCGCGTTGCTCGCGCGGCTTTCAGCGAGTTCCTTCTTTTGCTTTCGGTTCGCTCCGGAACGTTACCGAACCTCCTGAAACGTGCCACGAGGCCTTTCAAGGTGCGCGCGCGCAAAAAATTCGCGCTTCTCTCCTTCGGTGCTCGCGCCGTCACCGACCACGAACGATTATTACGCTCTAGTAGTGTCTCTACGCTGCTTCGTGAATACCTTAGTACATACTTACATGCTTAAATATGTTTAAGCGTTAATGTGTGCGTTTTAACAGGTAATCCTTGTATAACACGATGCTTCGGGAACGCGATCTAAAGATTATGGGCAGCATCGTGTAACACGGTGGCACTTCGAGGATAGAGTTAGGAAATTGGTGGAAATTCTCGCACAACACGGTTACTTTGGGAAGACTGTAGGAAAATTTTGTCGGAACTCTTCGTGTAGCACGGTTTCTCTGAAAATACGGTTGGAAAATTTGGGGGATCTCTCGCGTAACGTGGTTACTTTGAAAACAAGGTAAGAACATTCATGGGAGTTCTCGTATAACGCGGTTTTTTTGTAAAGACTGTAGGAAAATTTGCGGGAACTCTTCGTATAACACGGTTACTGTGAGAATATTTTGAGAAAATTTGTGGGAACTCTTCGTATAACTCGGTTACACTAAGAATACGGTAGACAAATTTGCGAGAACTCTCGTGTAACACGGTTACGTTGAAAACGCGATCCGAAAATTTGCGAAAACCGTCGTGTAACACAAAATTTTCGATAAAATTAACAGAAGAATTCAATTTGCACGGTTGACCCCCTTTTAACATGATTTCCATATATAACACGGTAGATATAAATTTGATACGCTACACGAGGATGACCACTTGTATACACGGTACAATGCAACAAGGCGTGCATCGAGCTCACCGCGTTAAACGCGGTACGCCTGTCCGATCGATCTTTTCCCTAATCGCTCATCGTTATCTCGATATCTACTCGTCTATACGTACGTACGTATGTATATACGAGAAATTTCGCGGAAGTGAGAATTGGATACAACGGCACTATGAGTAATAACCTCGAAGCACGTTTACGTCTATCGCGATATATCGATTATCGGTAATATCGGAAAAGTGTTCGCCATTTCTCACGGCCTTTACCGTAACGATGATTCATGAGAAAGAACGGAGAAGTTGTTGCGTTGGAACGGGGACTTTCGGCTCGCGCGTTTGTCCTCTTTATCGCTTCGATAAACTTCGAGAGAGTTTAGGTCTATGAAAAAGGTAGCATAACTTTGGATGGGGTCCGCTATCGGAAATTGGCTCGCCATTTTTACCAAAGTCCCATTTTTATAGAGTACCAATAATTACAGCTTCGGTAATCTATTTTCAAAAATGTCGCACTGTATTCTTAACGCATAAGGGACGGATTACGAGGTATCTCGCATTTTTTAGTTGCCATTCACCAGTAGTTATAACGCAGTGACACGTGGTAACGATTAAAAATTGTTGATAATTTAAGTAACTTGCAAGTATTCCATGCAAAAAATAGCTAGCCACTGGGTACAGAGTCAGTAATAAAACATCTACTCCCCGATGTGTTAAAGTAAACATATAAAAATCACGGTCGAAGTCATTGTTCGATGAATATCGAACGAGCGGTCGATCCTCAGAAAAAAGTTACCGTCTAAAAGGATAATTAGCAAGGATAATGAGTTTTTCTTCTACCGTCTGCCCGTCGTCGGCAGGGGGAAGTCGTTAGTATTCTCGAGTTATTACGATGATCGTGGTAGACGCGTTAACTCGACGATCGGATCGAGCTAGCCAGTTAGCTAGCGATTCGTGCTTGCTCGCGCGATCGATCCGTGACGTGTTCGGAGAACGCACCCGGAGAACTCGCCGGCGCGTTAATTCGCCTCGTTCGCGTCTTCTTCCGCGTATCGCGCATCTTCCACTCGCGCGCTCGCACTCGCGGCAGCTCACCGCGAAAAATATGCGCGAGGCGTAGGTATAAAGTGCTCTTTTCTCCGTGTGCTCTTCTCGTGTGTAGATGTGCCTTCGAGGAGTCTTGGAAATTCCTTGGCGAAACTATGCGTTCCTCGCGCGTTATATTTAGAGACTCTCTCTCTCTCTCTCTCTCTCGTATCTATCTATCTCTCTCTTTAGTGTACGCTTTCTCTCAAGTCGTTGTCTCAACGTCTTAGAATTTGGATTCACGATTCCATGAGCTTTCAAAGATGCCGTAACCAAGACGACGATCTTCTTTGAGAAACTTTTCGACAAAACTTTTCTCGTTACTTAGCATCACTCTTCGTAGGTACTTTCGTCATTTCGCTCAATGAGAATTGGAATCCTATAGGACAAGAAGGAGAAATATTTTTTCTTTTGCTTTTAGAAGATATTTTGATATTTAAGAGATAGGACGATTAAAAGACCAGGGTCATCGTGATAATGCTTTTGTGACTAACCTTTGCTGTAAAGTGATATTAAAATTCCAGAGAAAATCGATAGCGCGAAAAGCGTTCTTCCAACGTTATTCTGGTATCAGAAAATATGTATAGCGAATGTACGAAGCATTTTGACACTTTATTATCTAGTCAACGTAGTTTTTTTTTTTTCGTAATTATCTTAAACCATACGAAGTCCTTCCTGGGATTTTTGTTCTTTTCCTTTTTCATTTTTTCATTTTCTTTTAATTGTTTTTTTACTCTACACTTTTATATGTCATTTCCTCTAATCGTATGATTTAATTTCCGACTCGATCGACGAGTTTCACGGGAGTCACGAGTTTAAGCGACAGAAGTCATCGGAGAGATATATCCTGGAAACAATAGACGTCTTTTTACGCGCTTAACCCAACCAATCGATAAACTGTAGGAACGAGAGAGAATAATGGTCGGTATAGTAAGTAGCATAGAAACGAAACGGATATGAAAGGACTCTGAAAGGACGCGGGTGCGTTCACCTTCCTTCGCCTTCGTATTTTTATCCGAGACGGTATAAACCCTTGCTCGCGCGCTCGCGTGTACCCCACCTCGAACTTTTACAATTCTTCGTCATCCTTTTTTATCTTCTTATCTTCCTCGACGATTCGCATCGAGCATGCTCTTCTTCCTCTTCGTTTCTTTACGATCGAACGATACGATTTCTCGATCCATCAAACTCGGCGTAGCGTCATCGAAAAAATGGCGGAGCCAGAATTCCCAATAAAACTTTTTTTTACCTTTTTCATTCAAATTGCACTCGATAACGTTCTATAAGCAATCGATATTGAAATTACCGTAGAAGATTCGTTCGAATTATATAGATGAAGACCTCGTTTATATGGCAAATTAGAGAGCGATCTTCACCGGATGGGAGTGACGACAACGACGATGAGGAGGAGGACGAGGAGGAAGAGAAGAAGGATGACGATGATAGAGAAAAAGAAGAAGGAGAAAGTGGCGGTCGATTCGATCGACGACAAGGAAAATAGAGAAAGAACATAATCGCTACCCCATCTTCAGGTTCCCCATGGAAACTATACGAGGTGTCGCGGTACAGCGGTGCGGGGAAAAGCTGTGTAGATAGTCCCGTCGGGCGTGCGTCGTCTATCGACCACAGACGACTCCGCCATTTGCCGGCGCCGTGGCTCGTCGCGAGGAGAGCCGGAAAGTTCACTGCGCTCCCTCTTTCGACCGATTCGGAGCGTATCCACGCGCGAGGAAAGGGCTGCCTCGCTTTCTGCGGCTTCCTCGTCGTCTCTTCATCTTCGTCTGAGTCTTAGCCTTGTCCCTTTATACCAAGAACCTTTTCTGATTTCCTACTACTTTATTGCTTTTCTCGCGAGAGTTTCCCTTTGTCTCCTTCGTCATCGTCGTCGTCGTCGTCGTAGTTGACTAGAAAAGAGGATAAAAGCAGTACGAGGGAGGAAGGTCGAAGACACACCTCTCTCTCGCGTGTCACTGCCAAAAAGGTGCGACATGTGGTGTTGTAAGAGGCTCGACGCTTCCGAATGGCCCGTAACTACTGTTCTTCGAGGTAAATTTTTGCAAATCTGCACGCCGTCTTCTATTCCATCAATTTTTCTTTTTTCCTTACTCAATCTTCAAAACGCTTCTGTATTATATCTCTTTATTTTATTTTCTTCGCTGAGAAACTTCGATTACCACGCTCTCGCGAGTTACTTCCCTTTCGAAGATTCCCAAAAACGTCATGCCACGCTTATTCTTCTTCTCGAACCAGGGTTCGAGGCTGGGCTTACTCTCGACAAAGGCGATTCGGGCTACCCGAAGGAAACGAGGTCGCGAGCCTGCGCGCATCCTTGCTCCGTTTGTCCACTACGACTAGGACGATGACAAGGACGACCTCGATGACGACTATACATATCGTACTTCCTCCGCTCCTCTCTTCCTTTCTTCTTCCAGAGCTTTTCTCCTTTTTCTTTTTCCAGAGCTTCTTCGCCGCACGCTGCTTTTGCCCTTCACTACTGATGCATCCGCTGCGACGGGCACGGCCGAATCACCATCACGATCGTCGTCGTTGGCACAATCTCGCTTCGTTCTCCTCGTGCTTCTTCTTTCGTTCTTCTGGTCGTCCTCGTGGTTGCTGTCTTTCAGCACACACCGAAAATTACGATATCGGTGTGTGGGATCGCTTTTTGCTCTTTTTTCGAACTTTCATAGAAAACCAAGTATACATGTGCATATATATATATATATATATTTGAGTTTCGCAACGGTATATATACGTCCTTGCACGTCGAGACGACGAGACTACTCGATGGGGGCTGGCAAGACCCTAAGAATATAAGCAAGCAATCCTATCGATCCGGCCAGAACGGCCTGGAATGGCTAAGGGAATGTCTCTACGGACAAATCGCTTGTAAGAGGTTCGATATTTAATGCGACTTCGTCCGAACCACGGGCGAAGCCGTATTACCAACGCCATAAATCGTTTACTTAATCGCATTGCTCCTTTAAATTGGTTATTTGATTTAATTCCACTTGTGTGACGCAACGCCCACCGGCGGTCAGGTAGTAGACGGAGGAGAGTACGAGAGAGCGAGTACGTTGCCACGCGCCTTCTACGATCATTGATTTTCCGCGTTCGCGATTATACGATATTCTCCGAATCGCCGTTTGTACTCCTTCGCGAAGTGCCGCAACCTACTTTCCTCGGCAATTGTTCCGACCTCACTTTTTTACGCGATACCTGTTGGTATTGTACGAGTACCGTTAATTTTTTACGATCGTAACGATCGATATACATAAATGTTTCATTTTTCGCCTCCTCCCCACCCTCCTGGTCGATGAAAATCGTCGGTAGGTGTTCCAAACGCACATTTTTCGAACGCGTCTCGATTGCCATGGACGAAAAGAGCAGGTTCTTCTTGAACGCTGCTACCTCTTAATCCGATCAATGAAAAACACCGTAGGTAGGAGGCACGACGCGTGCAACACACGCAGCAGCGAGTCTCGCTCGAGTCATACGCCGCCGTGGGAGCAGCCAGGCTTTTCGCGATCGTTTATAAGCTGTACGTGCACGACTTAATCCCTCGAGATTAGATTAGATAAAAGAGATTAGATGACGCGAGAAGATAGCGATGTCTCCATCGAGCGAGGGGGTGGAGGGGTTCGCTCCAAGATGGTACACTTCGATTCACGATTTTAGAGAATATTTCTAATTAATTTTAGATCGTTAACACGTTTGAGTGCCGCATCGATTTTACCGAAACTAGAGTGTCTTTTAATGTTATTTACATTTTTCCAAATGAAGGTACGGAAAAATTCACTGTCGTGTCTTTTATATTGGACCTTTCTCGTGATTAATAATAAACGATACATAAAAATGATTTAAATGCAATCTGTAAAATTGAGCGGGGTGTTATCTACGACCCCCCGTGGCATTAAACGTGTTAATCAAGCGAAAAGACGACAAATCGTTTTGATAAAAAGAGAAACCAACCGAGTGCATAATCAGAGTATATTTTTAATACCTCGATAGTGAGCACCGCACGCAAGATTTATCGTAATGAAAAATGATGCGTTTAATTGCCGAGAGTTCAAGGTCGCTTAAAGCGATTACGTCAATATTCCAGCGATGACTAAGTTCCGTTGGAAAGCCGAGGAAGGAAATAAAGGATATCGGGTCAGCTGGAATCGCGTTAAACTCCGGACGTCGTAAAACCTGTCGCTGGATCGAAGCTTCGTCTCTCTCGACTTCGTTTTCTGGGTGCGTCCACTCAGGCCGCTGAACGAACGGGGCTTTCGAGAAAGGAGAAGGGCGTGATTCGTGCGGTGTTTCGATGGTTATTTTCTCTAACGGCGAGCGTATCATCACCCTTAAGGATATCCTTGCTATTTTCGTAGGAAGACTAATATAATTTTCAACGAGGGATAGGGAGGAGAAGGAGGAGGAAAAACGTGGGCTCGCCGTGCAACGAACCGTCGACTAATTCGCGAGTAATCGAGTCATTAAAGTGGGCGATCTTTGATACTGCCGTTGAATCATATATACCTACCGGACATGTTCGAAACTGGTTACGTCAGCTTCGCCGTAGTCGACACAGCTATTGGAACTATCGCAAGGCGCGATTATAATCTTTCCCCCTAACGTTTTCCTCCAAGGACGCGAGAATTTCGTTTAGTTTCCAACTCGGCGCCACCAAACGCCATGTTCTATTTTTCTATAACCTATTTCATCTCCCGGTCGACGGTTCGCTCAATGGAGGAGACCTTCGGTTGCATCCTAAGAAATCCACGCGCTTTCAGTAACGAACGAACGAAGGAAAAGATAAAAATAACGACTTCCGTTAGACGATGAGAAAGTATTTGGCACAGGCGTGATGTCACGTTCACCGTTTAAAGCGGCCGCCGGCTTTAAACGCGACGATTCGCGTGACGACCGAGAATACTTCGGACATACTCATCGAGCTCAGACGGAAGGAAAACCGGTGAATCATTTTGTCTCGAAATTTACATCGTTCTTGCATTACCATTTAAAAAGGAAAAAGCAAATTTCGTCTCGGGGATCGCGAAAGCGAACTTTCAATTTCAGCACGCGCGCTACGAGCCCCGATCGATCGATTTGACATTTAAACGAAACTTTGTTAGCTACTTCGAACTCGTACCGGCTTATAATAGAAGCGTAAAATGAAAGAAAAACAAAGATTAAAATTTCTTCGAACTCGCGCTCGCCGCGGGAACGTCAATCGCGCTAGGCTCGTTCGACTTCTAATTTCGTCTATGGAGAAACCGATTCTTCTTCCGAACCCAGCCGATTAACTTGCGCGGTGCTCTAAAATTGTCTTTCGGGTGTTGGGAGCGTTACGAATGCGCGCCATTCGTTTCGAATTCGTCGGCTAATTCCGTCTTTTTCCGCTAGAACGTACGAATGCGCGCGCATCGACTTTGACGATCGCGCCATCCCTCGACCAAAGGGAAAAGCTCTCTCGGCGAATCCTGTGTAGCTTTTTTTTTTATTCCGACCGGTGGTAGTACAGATCTCTGATGGATCGACCGGGTCGAATGAATAATTTTATCTATTATAGCGCAATTACGTGGATAAGATAAAGTACTCGTACTTGGATATTATTTTTATTCTATTATGTATTCTTTAAAGATAAGGTACAAGATGTTACATCTTATGCATTATGGAGGATACAATCGATTTATTATCGCAAGCTCCAGTGAGCGTTTTTATTAATGTATCCGGATGAAGGTAGCCGTTCGAATCGGAGTTGCGTGAACAATAAGGCCATACCTCGTCCGGAACGTGTATTCGTAAAATCAGGGGAAAAAGTGAAGAAACGACCGAAGAATTAATTGAGCCACTAATTTCGTGTAGCTCGTTTCACGTAGCTCCTAATTAAGGTTAATTCCAGACGTTCTTAACACGTCATTGTTTCTCTTTCTGTTGCAGGTGAGTCATAGTTTGCTAGCTTGCTGATTGGAAGTCTGCTACTATACGAGATAAGCTCGAATGTTAAGAATCACTCGAGATCCGCTCGCGGATTCGTTATGGGTTTACGGTCTTCGTTAATGCGGATCGCGGATGATGATGATGATGATGTTCTATGGGGAATCAGGTAAACGTATTTATTATTTAAGCGATGTGCGAGAGACCAAGGAAAGACGTAGATGCGTCTAGAAGGGCGCGGACGAAAAATCGATAGCTCGCACCGTCGTCAAGAAAAATATGGTCTCTTTGAGACTGTTCGCGATGTTTTAAGTACAATATCAATCTTTCTTGCTTTTTAGATACGAGTCGTTTACGAGTAAAAGCGATTAGCTCTACTTTCTGAATTTTTCTAAATTCTAACGCATTACTTTATATATTTAAAATAAATTTTCGTTAACGACTAGGCTTAAGACCATTAAAAATAATTGCTATGGTCGTTGGGTAATAAATAATTTATTTTAGAAGGCAATGTGATTATTTCTATACGTAAAAGTAAATAATTGTAATAATGTAAGACAAACGCTTCAAAGAATTTAGTTGTCATTTTTTAATCTAATCGTGTGTATATATATATTAGTATAATATTACTAATTGTCTTTACTTTGTGTTTTGTCTAGTAAATCGATTTGGCAAATGAACGACTCGTACGTACACGCGACTAAATTTATAATTTACTACCACCAAAACGTTTAATATCCCATGCTAAAAATAAGGTGTCGAGTCAGACTCGACGTAGGACTGGAATAAGTTAGCAACCTCCAAAGAATTCTGTACCGTGATAATTGACGCGTTGACAACGGTAAAATAAACTTCTGCAGTTTGTACTTCACGGAAATCGGACGTATCCTTCTCGGAAGCCTAACTTCCTAACAAAGAGGGTTAATTCCATCCCCCATGATTTGTTAAGAGTTTATGACAACGGGGGAGGATATTTCTGGAAGACCAGGCCAGTTGATGATACTCTCAGCTTTATTTACTCGAAAGACAGAACGGTTCTTGTCTCTTCTCCTTCGTTTTCTTCTTCGTCTTCGTACAAGAAGTTACGACTTGGCGAGGATTCCGATTGTTCTTTTTCTCCGTCTTCTCTTTGGTATTCCCCCAACGTCGTTCATCGCCGATATAAAGAAGGATATGGTCGATCGATCGGATATTTTCAACTGGGTCACATTCGGCATGCCACTGCTATCCTTTTTATTATTCTTCCGCTATGCTCGGTTACCTCGACTTGTCGGAAGACCTACGTGCTCCTTTTGATACGGACCGGGATCAAATCCGTCCACGTATTATACTATGCTATACGTTATTTTATGCGTTACCAGCATTTTTTCGTCAAATCGTTTCAAAAATCTGCCTAGTGGATTTCATCGATCAAAGTTTGCTTCGAGTTCGATTTGAACGCGAAGAACGATGGTGGCCGAAACGAAGGATACGAATAGTATCATAGCAATCGAATGAATATTAAATATCACGGGGGTTATCTTCTGTAATTAATTAAAATATTTACAACGAATAAGTGGTACACGTTTAATATTTATAACATATTATAAATTTTTATTCTATGAGATAGTGCTGCTTAGCTTTCATTATTTTTTGTTTAATTTTTATTAAAGTGAATATTTTATTAACTTCTTGTAATTTAAAAGTTTCAGTTAATAATTAACGTATAGCGCGCGCGCGCGTGTGTCTGTGTGTGTGTGTGTGTGTGTGTGTAATCCGAGTTTGTCAAAATCGATTAAATCGAGTTACGTAATCCTAGATCATCCGAGACACAATTACCTGTAGGATCATCGTCAATTTTCCAGTCGATGAGAAAGAAAGTTTCATGAAGAGAGGGGGCAAGGAGGAGTCTTTAAAAGAGATCGTTTTCGTTTCACGGTAACTGATACGAAGTCGATCATTACTAATCGGATCGGCGTTCGCAATGGAATTTTATTCGAGTTCCCTATAAATCCCGATTATCCGCATTACCCGAAGATCTATCGTTCGTTTATCGAACCCGGAGTCGCTCGCTTCGAAGCTCGGAAAGGAAAAAATCCATTTACTGCATACATCACGTATGTACGTATATACATAGAGAAAATGATAAATTCCTTGGCGTTTTTTAATCGCGTCGGATCATCTTTTCACTTGGGAGCACGCGGAGGATACCTAGCTACGCAACTAATCGGAAAAGTCTGATAAGAAAATTCGGTCGGAAAATGTAGGAGAATCGAGAGTAGGTTACCAAGCAAGGAATGCGTTCCGCAATGTGTTAATAAGAGAAAGCCATATAAATCCTGCGTTATTAACGTTCGGAAACTCTTGCAAAAGATCGAGGCGAAGTTCGTAGCCGTTTTTCACTTGGAAGGATCGCGAAGAGACTGGGAGAAAGGAACAAAGGCGCAAGGACGAATGCGAAGAAGCTAAGATGGAACTTCTTAGGAGAAAGGACATCGATGAAAGATAGAAGAGTTGGAATGTAAAAGTAGGAAACATTAATAAATTTTAAATTAGAAGTTTTGAACAAAACGAGATGAGAAATGAGAAGTATAAGATTTTAATGTTGGAACGTTTCGCGTGAATCGTCGAAGGCAAGGGTGAATACGTAGAATCTAGGGTGGAATTTTTTAAAAGAAAGGACATTGATGAAAGAGAAGAGTTGGAACGTAAAAGTAGGAAACATTAATACAAACAATGGATTCACTTATAATTTCGTATTAAATTGGAAATTTGAATAAAACCAGATGAGAAATGAAAAATAAGATTTTAATGTTGGAACGTTTCGTGAATTGTCGAAGGCAATGATGAATACGTACAATCCAGGGTGGAATTTTTGAAAAGAAAGGACATCGATGAAAGAAGAGTTGGAACGTAAAAGTAGGAAACATTAATAAAAAAAATTGAGTCTCTTATAATTTCATATTAAATTAGAAATTTGAATAAAACCAGGTGAGAAATGAGAAATAAGATTTTAATGTTGGAACGTTTCGTGAATCGTCGAAGTAAGTCGAGGTACGCCTTGGCCGAGGCATCAAAGTCATTCCCGTGGGAGAAGAAGGATGCTGTTGGGATGATAAAGACGAGAAGAGAAGATACGTATAAATACGTATATACGTATAGGAGGGAACGGTACCGGTGCGCGTGCGCACGCGACGCAGCCGTAGGAATCGCGAAGCGGAAAGGCACGTGGGTGGTATGAGTCTGCCGCGAGTCAGCGAGAAATCGTAAGGTAAAGAATATCATCACGGTCGTGCCGAAGGAAAGAACGTGCAGCCGTCGTCGCGGTTAGCGATTTATCGCGGGCCTCGCTTTTATGGCTTTCGAAACTTATCTCTCCCTCTCCCCCCTCTCTCTTTCTCTCTTTTTCTCTTTTCATAGCCGAAGCATACCGAACTACATATTTTCCGCGTACGCGAACACTTTCCAAGAACCGATCGAGTTCTCGCTAGCTCGTTCGTTCACTCGGCAGCTCTCTCACCGATCGTTTCGTCGACCCCGGCTAAAATGCGAGAAGAAAAAGATTAAAAGATAGAATAAAAGAAATAAAGAGAGAGAGAGAGAGAGAGAGAGAGAGAGAGAGAGAGAGAGAGAGAGAGAAGGATATAGCTGCGAGGTTGCGCGCACGCTTTGCACGAGTTTTAAACCTGCCCCGTGGTCGTTGAAAAAGTCGTTATGCTTAATGGTTAGACCGTTATTTGACTTTCGCCTCATTTCAAGACTCCGGCTCCTCGATCCTTTTCTCCACGCGAAACATGGAATTCCGCGAAACGAGATACGACGGAAGTTACTCCCTGGCAGAGAGAGATCGATGTTTCATCTAGGATTCGTGGAGAACGCTCGGGACTACGAATTACGAGCGTATTCTTCTCTTCTTCTTCTCCTACTTCTTCTTCTTCTTCTTATTCGTACGGTTTTGTTAAGATGCTCGCCGCTCGTAATACGACGTGACGCTTCTCGCTCGTTTCACTTTTTTTCTTCCTTCTGGTGGAAATATCAAAGTAACGTTACGTCGTATATCAAAAGTAGAACGTCGGTATGGATAATTTAGCGTGGCAGAAATTTCATCTATCGTTTCTGTGTGTGTCTGTGTGTGTGTATATATATATATATATATATATATATATATATTGTTATATACTGTTATATAGTAAAACGGGGAGCGTGCTATTACCGTACTCTCGATCTTCCGTGTGCGTGCCTGGCGTGTCAAGTCCTTCGATGATCCCCCGGTACTTCGCTTCGATCACTTTATAAGGACTAATACCAGCCGAATCGGTGGCGAGCGGGGAGCAAACGAGCCGACGAGTCTTCTTTGCGCTCTCGCATCATCGACGACGATATATCGCATTAAGGACGCGAGAACGTGCACGTTCACGGAATCGAATCTTCCCGCCGCACGAGCCTACCACGTGACCTTCCTTCGTAATTACGAAACCACGCAAACAAAGGAAACCCGGTGGAAGAATCCTTTTTTTTTTCTTCGAAAAAAAAAAACAAGACAGAAAGATGTAAAATTATGAAAAAAGAATGTTCGAAGCTCGACGATAAAAGATACCTTCCATCTATCGGAAAATGAAAATTAAACGAGACCGATTTCAGTCGTCTACAAATTATTCCCGAGCTCGGGCCCGTTCGGCAATCTTCGGCAACGCTCGGTACGCGGGCGCGCTACGGCGTCACGAGCGCCGCGACCGCGCTCACAGTCGAGCGCCGACCGTCGCGCTTCGAGTATCTCATATATCGTGCTCCGATACTAACGCATTTTTTGTCCAGTTTCGATGATCGGTCGATTACAGTGCGTCGAGTGCGTAATTCATTAGACGTGGAACGATGAGATACTCGAGCGAATAGAATTCGGTGAATCGTAAAATCACCGAAAGGAATTTCGACTTTCTAACTTTCGTCCGGATCCGAAGGTAGTCACGTGTACGCGCGCACGAGTATTCGCGGTGTTTCGACGGTACTCCTGTATGTAAATACAGGTATTGCTATTAATACTTACGTGCTATCGATATCGCGTAAAAGTAACGCGTACGAGTGACTTTCGATAGGTACGATTTCCCCTTACGCGATATGCAATTTGATCGACTGACATTTATGGGTTCCCTTTGTTTTATATTCGAACCTTTTCGATCCGACGCATTCGCGAATGTTACGTTGATAGAATGAAGATATTGAAACAGCGGTAGACGTTCTTTTGCGTGCCAGACTTCCAATTCACTTCGTCAATACCCTTGCCAGTTACTCGACGAATTTAGAACAAGAGTTTTTGTATTCGGACAAAGAAAGGAACGATGTAGAGCCAGCCGACGCCTCGAGAATCGAGCAGTTTAAATCGACGATATTTTTATCGCTTTTTCGTCGATTTTTGTGTTCGACGTTTGACGCGTGACAAGCAATAAACTTGTACAATTTTTTTTTATTCTATCTCCCCCCCCCAAAATCGAACCTTTTGTCGTCCATTGTACGTTTCCTATATATTTCCTTCGAACAACCTCGAAATGTCATTCATAGTGTCGACCCATTCGTGTCAGTAAGTACACCCCGCAAACTAGACGAGTTCCTTTGCCTCGGTGTCGCTCGAATACGCATGTGTGAAGCCGGCTTCGACCCCCTGTCGTACACTTCGATTTTTCCACTTGCCTTTTTCCTCTCTCTCTCTTTCTCTCTTTCTCTTTCCCCCTCATCTTCGACTTGCCCTCCTCTCGCGTACTTCACTCGATGAGTTCGGAAAATTGATGAAATGGGAACTCGCTACATCATTAAACGTGTACTAAACCTACTTTTTTTATCGCAGAATGAAAGACGCACGAGGAACGTTCAATTAACGAATATAATCATCGTTAGTCCCTAACGTGTAACCCTTCGGATCGAGTGGTAGGCATGTAGCGTATGGAGGTGTTTACGCTTCGTCTGTTTTTCTACTTTAGGAAGACTCTCAATTGCAAAATATAATACGTGACATTAATCGTAGGTTCGGTGCTAGGTCGACTGACACCGACGATTCTCCAGAGACGTCATCTCTCTCTCTCTTTCTCTCTCACTCTCTCTTCGGAGTACACAAGAATTAATTAGCTCGGATTCTTCCCTCTCGAGTTCAAATTTATCCTGTTTACGTGCACGTTGTATCTAACTCGCGTAATTTCCAGACTCGACGGATACTCCATTTAAACTGGAACCTCTTTCGATTTTAGTAATTAGGTTCTCTCGTAAGACAATACACCACAAATAAAGAAAATAATATAACATTAACCTACTATTTGAAGATAGCTTAACTGGGCTACGAAAGAATGGAATTCAGTGTGTCTTCGTTAGAGGAGTGGTTTAAACCACCGGTTGTATCGAGTCGTAACATAAATAAGTTCGGTTATATTCAATAATAGTGATATTTATTAACAAATTAAAGTAACGCATTAAATCAGTTATCTAATCTCCATTGTTATGTATGATAGTTTCTCGTTATATAAGCAATTGGTTAATACCATCCGAATAGAATGTTTAGAACTAGAATATGATCATTTTTACGAGCAAACTTATTTATATTACAATCTAATAAAATCGAAGACCCCGGTTCGATACCTATCGACACAGCGATCCATTTTTTCGTGTATCAAAAACTCCGAAATATTGTCTGACGACAAACGACAGTTTCAGTAACACATCGGAAGAAAAATAAGCAACGTTTCGACATCGCGAAAGAGAAATCGAAGAAATTGATTCGACGAAGCCAAACGGCAAGTTTGCTCCTATCGTAAGTCGCTCGTCGCGTGAAGCGGGTCCCAATTTTCGATCGGCAGGGTGTCGCGTTTCGAGCGATCGGTGATCGAGGATGCGGAAGGGGATGATGTTGCGACGATTCTTTACGAAATCGAGCGCGAGTTCGAGGTCGAGGTCGAGGACGATAGTAATATCGAGAGGAACGACGTTCTTGGCAGAAGAAGAATGTTGACAGCCCGTTGTTCGGGGCCTCTCGGGGCGCCCCGAAGTCTGGGGCCTCTCGAGGGAAGCGACCATCTCTTCCTTCTACCGGAAAGGGCTCTGGTCATGGATAGCAGTCGCTTGCGCCAAGACTTGGCTGGTCTCGACTTCAATCTACGCTTCAACCTCCTTCAAACGGCACCCCGCGGCAACGTCTGGCTATGTGAGTTCCTACTCTACTACTAACTCCCTTTGTCTTCTCGACAAAGTTTCCAAGCCGTCTGCGTTTATCCGTGTACGGGTTCTCTCTCGTTTCACGAACGATCAACGATGAGTCGTTCGTTTCTCTCTCGGGGTCTCTCTTTGATTATTGGGAGAAAAGTAAATTGTTGCGCGGACCGTTAGGTCAAAATTACGAAATTGCCTTCGGTTTTGTGGGCGTTCTGAAAAAGTCCCCCTGAATATATTGACTTTTTAAGCTCGGAATTTGAAGCGATGACTCGATGCATTTATAAAAGGGTTTTGCTGACAATTCAATTTCTCGTGGCTTTTAAATTACTATTGCGTAAAAGTTGTTTAACATTTGATAGGATGTAGACTGGAACGAATCAAGCGGGACTCCCGAGCGGATTCTAGTGTGACACGTGTTTTTCACTGCGCGTTTTTACCATTTGGAGTAATTACAAACGAACGGATATCGTAATATGTTATTACATCGTGTGTTTGCTGGTAGCCAAAGGCTAGGAAACAGTACTTCCCACTAGGACGCGGTACAATACTAAAGTATACCAGCTTTTAGCCCCTTTTTTTTAACCTTTTTTTAGTAACGAGAGCAGCAACTCTGATAAATTTTTTATCCTAAGCGTATGAAGATTAAACTTTTGTTTTAATAACAAAGATGTTAACGCTAGAATTGCCTACAATTAATGTATACCTATTTCTTTATCAGGCCAATCAAAGTGCCTGGTTATTTATAAAATACACTGTGTAAGAAAAATAAACCTTTGCTTATATTTTTCTAATTTTTATATCGTTAAAAATATATACGTAATATCATACAAATTTTTCATACTTAAATTTGAGTAATTTTTAAATGACAATTTAAAATCAGTTATTTTTATCGGTCTGCTAGTTTTAGCGTTTGCGATACAACAAACAAAGCCTGCAATTTGCAACGAAGTGCAATGGGTTAGAACAACGAGATGTAATACCGCGTCGTGGAAGTGTAAAAGAGTATTAACACTTAAGTAGACTTATCGATACAAAGCGGACAATGTTCCATACGTCACAATTCGCTCGTTACCGATGTGTCATTCTTTCGCTCGATTGATCCTGCATCTGCCATTTGACCGTACGTAATCCGATCGCTTATAGTCTAATTATCGTCCGTACGATACGACGTCAGTTCAATGACGCTTGATAATTTTTATCGATTTTTTCGAACGTATGTATGGAAGTTCAAGATCAACATAACGAGCGAGGTATATCTCGTTAAGAGAAAATCGCCTTTCGAGACCGACAGAGATAAAAAAAAGTCGCCGCGTGTTTTTTTATTTCAGGTGAGTGTATTTAATGAGCGGGATTACGAAAGAAAAATGGATTTCGGTGACGCAGCGACGGAGAGTCCGCGTACTCGTGTATAGAACGAACGAATCATTCGGCATTCGAACGTAACGCGATCGATTTTCGAACGCGCAAAATGATGAGCAGCCCGAGATCACTGTTTATCGTAACTCGATTCCAATTTTGAGGCCAATGAAGTTAATCGACGTAACAGAGCTTAACCGCACCCTATTACGAAGCCCCGTAACGACGTCTGGCATACACTTATCGTTGGATCGTAATCAATGCGCACCATTTTTCGTAGCGGAAACACGTGGTGTAATGACAACGTAATCGACGAGTTTCGTTTGCTTGTTCTGGACGATTCGTTCTAACGATCATTATTATACATTACTTTATCGAGCGATAATGCTAATTTTATAAATAAATTCTTTCGTGTATGTGTTTTTGTAGAAGCCAGTACAAATGAGTATTTTTTTTTAATTTTTATAAATTGTATTCTTGTAAATTTTCTTTTTATTATTGTACATTTCCAAAAATGGACTTAATTACGTTGACTTTTAAACAATACGTTCGCTACCATGTCGCAGAGAAAAATTCCAACCACAGCACATAACTTATTGTTCGAATTCCTGCAAAATGTATTGCAGATTTTTACACGAGTGGTATTTAACTCTAGTATGGACATGGCCATATAAATCTAGTTTTTCAATAGTTCTTTGTTTTTGCCGTGAAGTTATAAAAATTGACTACTATCACACGCGTGTGACAGCGGGCTCCCGATGGAAATCTGTACGTCAGATACACGAAACGCCGGTAGCGAACGCGTTAAAGATGCAGTCGCATTGCAAAAGCACCTTCCAAGAACATGGTATTGTAATTTAGTCACAATATCTATTCGATGCGTGTACAACCGGTACACGAATACTACGCAATATATTGGTCCCCGAAGCGTTGACGCATCGATCCTATTTAAAGTTTTGGACCACTCGACGATAGCTTTTCTCGTATCAATTATCCCGTCACCTAATTCGCGAATAATTTTGCAAATTACCTTCACAGGGTTACAGCACAATTAACGAGGCTCGTACCGAGCCCGAGGTCTCATTTTCGAGATAGAGTGTCCATTTATCACGTTATTACGATATCTACGAACGTATCGGACGTGTTATCTCATTGGTACATCGGAGAATTCGGATGAGAGTACGCGATAAGAGAAACGATCGATTCTATTCGTGTGTCCTCCTTTCGTTAGCTTTATTCTTGGAAGGTGGTCTTATCGTAAGCTCTCTCGCAAACTTCTCTCTCTCTCTCTCTCTCTCTCTCTTTCTTTATCTCTCTTTCTCTATCTCTCTTTCTCTCGCTCTGTTTTTCCTACACCATCGTTTCCCGACTTAGATAAAGAATAATACAATCTCTTCTACCAACGAGAAAAATCGACTCGATCGTCCCACATTTTCTCCTTTTCTTAAATTTCCCGTTCGACTTTAATAAAGTCTCTTACAAGTAAGAGAAAATTACGAGAAAGGCTTGGTCGCGGTCGATCATGTTGATCGTCTTAACCGCAATAGCGAGAATCTGGATTATATTAAATTATGGTAATGATAGTAACAAGGGTCGTTTGTGTGGTGCAGGAGTAACGAGAAACGCGAACTTCTCGCATAAATGCGGGGCGAATGGACGCGCGAGGTTTCGTGCTTCCCGTTACAATGCCACCATTTCATTTCTTTCTTTGAAAGGAGGAGCTCGAGTTGTCGTCGAGTTTACTTCGAAGCTCGCAAACTTCGGCACGATTCGCGAAACCTTGGGAAACCCTCGGGAAATGATACTTATGATTCTTTTAAATTTCTTAACATTTCGTGCGGGCAAAATACCAAAAGAACACTCGCGATATCTATCGAGTTGTCTAACGCGATAGCAAAATATATTAATTCCATTTTTTATCTTATTTTAACACTTCGCAAACGGGAGACCGTAATCTCGGTTGCGTGATCGATAGCAGTGAAATATGTACTACGTTCTGTGACTTTACGTGAACTTCTTTTTATTTTTGATAAAAATAACAATTCTATATAATTAGTATATTAATTAGGTAATTAGTTTTATATTTACAAAATTAAGATCGTTCGTATCTACAAACATTGATAAATGATTTTTTCCGTAACACGTTAAAAAACACGGAAAATAGCAACCGCTTGTAAAGTATTAATTTCTTTGGAAACTATTTTCCTTCTATCGATTACCAGCGAGCGCTCGTTCGTAGTCCAGGGCACATTTTCCATCGTATCGATAGTCGCACGCTTTTATGGGTGCTTAAGAAGCTCGTTTCACAACGTTGGAGGAACAGCACACACGACTAAATCCACGATCGGTGAAATTCCACAACCCGGAAGACCTTATTCTTTATTCGCTATCCGTTTTCTAAAACGGAATCTCGATGGGTACATTATAAGATATCTCGTCTATACTCGTCGACGCGTCACGTGAGCTCTGTTGTCACGGATAAACAAGGAATCGTGCCTTTGCTTATCGTCTCTCGCGCGTTCACTCGGAACTTCCTTCCTTTTCTTTTCTCTTCTCTCCAGCGAGAAGAGGCCGTCAAGTGGAAACGTGCTTTCTTCGTGGAAGCCTCCAGTCTCTCTCGTTTGGAGTACATTCGTCGTCGTCGTCGTCGTCGCCGCCGCCATAGTCCATCGCCATTTCGCTGGGATGATTCTTCGTCAACTAACGTGCCTAACGTGCTATCACCACTTCCGTTCTCTTCTCTCGCTTTCGTTCTTTCATACTCACGTGTATCCACCTACGATGACTATGTCTCGTCATCGCGACATAATTACGAGTTCACCTAATTAACCGTTACAACGGAGTTACAGTGGACGGTTCGACGTTGCGTATCGATCGCGACCACCCACCGAAAGCAAGCTACTCGTAGTAGTATTTCATTCGCTCGACCAAACGGAAAGTGTTATCGATCGGTGCTGGAGGAGTCGGGCACGCAGAAGAGACGCGCACGCATCACGATGCTACGCATCCTGAAATCTTCGGATTCCTTCGGTCTACAAATTTTCATATTCCTCTATGTTTCCTCCGCCCCCTTGCTCTTTTGGATTCGTCCAATTAGAACAACTGGGATAAGTGGAGAAAGAAGCAGGTGTATGTACCTCTGTCTGATGGAATTCTCGATCGGAGTAGTTAAAAATAGACGCTCCAGTCGCGATACTAATTGCTGATTCGCGAACAACGGTCTATTCTATTCGACCCACCTCAGTTTTCTCTATGCACACATATATGTATGTCTGCTGCTGCGTATGTGTGTGAAAGGAAAGAGTTGTGTGTACCGCAGTGACCAACGTATATCGGAATTTTTCTAAGAACAACAACACACGTCAACGCACACGCCCTTTTCAAAGTCTCCCGATTGCTCGTTGAAAGAGCTTCTTTTCCTGGGTAATAATAATACGAGGGCAAAATCGATCGTTAAGGTCTCCGGGCCGCGGTACAAAAACGATTTTGTAAGCGGTCATTCGAAACCGGTTTCTTTCTCTCTCTCTATCTCTCTCGAGGATCCCAGCGCGTGCCCGGGATGTGTTCTTCGTGGTAGTAGAACCCAGAGACAGCGGAGGGTAGTAGCCGTGCTCTCCCCGTTGAAAGAATCAACCGACCCTTCTCCTATTTATCTCTCGCGGCCTCCTCTTTCACGTCGCGTAGAGGAACACTGAAAAGCAAGCCGCTTCTCGTCGTCTTGCGAGAACTACGCCGAGGTTGGCCGATGTGACCTCATCGCGTCAGGTGAATTACTTTGAGCAGACTGACGGAGACGGTGCGACGATGACTGTAAAAGGAAAGAGGAAAAAAGGTTAGGAAGAAAGGGTGGTCTCTTTTTCGAGCTTGTTTTACTCTAGACGCGTAGGTGGCAACCGAGACATACGCCTACTTGGTTTATTTTTTTAATTTTTTTTTTTTTTTTT
>JAIFRP010000039.1:757573-770174 GCA_032403825.1 Odynerus spinipes | reverse complement strand
GAGAGAGAGAGAGAGAGAGAGACACGTTATCGTGTGAGTACTTTCGTGAACACACATAAATACGTCCGCAGGCGCGTATATACACACGCTAGGCGAATATGCACACAGACGCATTGATGAGCCAGCCGGAGTGCGAAATAGGAGGATTCGGACCGATACGATGGCGAGGTCTACATCCGTTGGCCGCTGGATAAGCTTGCTTTTATTTCGAAAAATTCAAGAGAGAAGCTCGAGCTTTGCACGCGTATAGTGTGTGTGTGTGTGTGTGCGCGTGTGTGTGTGGAAAGAAAGAGAATGCGCGTACATTTTTCACTTTTTTTCCGCCCACGTCTCTTTCATCCTCGTGCTTTAGTTTCGGAGTCCCCCTAGATCGTATATTTTCTCTCTCTCCGACGAGAAATTCATCGATGAGTCGAAAGTAAGAACATACCGGGGTTCCTCCGTGACCCAAATTTTTCCACTTTTTTCCCCTCCCGCTAAAGAGGAGAGCGAAAAGGTGGCGGTGCTTTTTATTATTTCGACTGTATCCAACGAGTTGACCTATGTGTATGTACGTGCAGTAGTACGATGCACATAGGAATGAGTAAGGGAGTGTGGGGGAGGATGGGGGGGGGTTTCGCCGAAAGAAAGAAATTTATCGTTCCCTCGGTGCCTTCGAATTTTTTTTCAGGTCATTTCTAGTAATATCGTCCTACGGGAGGAGGAAACTTTTATTTCCGCCATTGTAAACCGGATCCATTGTATTTGGTAACTCTTGCGATACGCAAGTAGTATGAATTCCTACTTTTGTGCCAAAAAAATGTCTCCTAGAAGAAAGATACGATGTAGGATCATTTTTGTTTTGTTTTTTTTTTCTCGAGCCTACCGGTCTGTGCTACATGTCAAGAGATTCACCTATCGCGATTGGTCCGATCGACGACGCGACGTAATGTCATTTTCTCTTCTCGCTCTCTCGCTCCCTAACTCTCCCCCTCCCTCTCCCCCACTTCCTACCTCCCTGTATTCGTATCCGTAGAATCGACGTTAATGGGAACGAGTGAAAACGAATTTTGAAATACATTTTCGCGAGTGCTGTACTCCCCGTTCGAAAAGGGCCAGGCCTCTTCTGCTTCCTGTCACAAAATTACAATTCGATATTCATCGTGCCGTCGCTTTTTCCATTCCCATTATCTCGATACGACGTTTCTCGTCTGTGACGTCTTAATAGCGTGGATTTCCAGTTAGGAGAGAGACTCCGGAATAGCGATAATGCTTAACGTCTCGAAGGACGTACCTATAAAACGAGCTATTAGCACGACAACGAAACGAAAGGAACAGGGGGCTGGGGGGTTGAAGGGAAGGGAAGGAAGGAAGGAAAAACGACGCGATAAAACGTTTCTTCTCACCGATCCGTCACTTATCATTATTATCATTAACGTCTTCGGCAGTAGCACCCTACAAGCACGATCCTCGCTCCGGCGGCGCCTAATTAGCCCGTGAGACTTGTCGTTAATTCGTCGAAACGACCGATCGTAGTTTTTTCATCTCGGTGAATCAAAACTAAGAACCGAGTGTAAAAAATCAAATTTAGGAAAATTCTTTATTCGTACGATCGAGTTTTCTTAATTTTTAATACGAAGTTAAACTTTTTTAATATAAACTTAATATTAGTTAATTTTTATACGACGCATCACTGCGCCCTCTCCCGCATAGAAAAACTTATTCCCTGAACTTCATTTCCCGGATCTACGATCGGTTACTATCTCTTCAAAGAAAGTAAAACTAAAGTTTGCGAGCATAAAAGAAAGTATTCTATCGGATTTAAACGTTCTCGAATGAGGAGGTATCTCCATTCGAATACGAGCTTATGCTAATTCTCTCGATAAAAGGGAAACACAGAATCGAGAGAGAGAGATCGGATATCGTCGTCGTTCCGCATAACGAAGAGGAGCTGGAGAAAAGGAGGCGAGGCAACGAAAGCGATGCTGGCCGATGCAAAACGCGAGAGCCTTTTCCTACGGAAACAAAAGAAAAGTTTCCACGTACTATGGCTCGTCGGAAAAGTTTCCCCCCCCTCTCTCTCTCTCTCTCTCTCGTTTACTCTCGTAACTTTCAGTATTCGCTGGCCCTAACTCGCACGAGTCGAGTGGTATATCCACAGCTCGAATTAGCCGAGCACTTGGCAGTGTGTTAAACGTAGGTATACCGATTATGCTTTGAGATTAACTTAAAACGTGACTTTACCGATCGTTTTACTTCGAGAGTATAGTAGCTCTCATCTCGATTTCGAAGGGAAAAAGTTCGAGGCCAAGGAGAACGACGACGACGATGATGATAATAATAATAATAATTAGCAAAGGTACGTTTCGTAGCGTAATTTTCACGTGTTCGCGAGATTTCCACTTTTTTGTTGCAGCGCTACGATGCCGATATACGCGAAAATGCATATTCATTGCACCGACTAACGATCCTTCTTCCTTTGATACACTCGCTCGTACTCGACGCTCCGTGACGAAGAATTTACCTTCGACGAAATGCGATACCCTTATTTTTTACATACGCTAAATTATCCTTCGCATCCTCGCGGCACTTCGATACCTCGTTACTGTCATTATCCTTGTCGTTACTTTCGTTGGAGCTTTGAGATCGGTAAACTGCATCGACGGGTTGTCTCTATTACACGAACGTATGTAATATCTTCATAGTTATCTGAAGCATTAAAAATAAAAAATAGTGACAAGTTAGTGACAAAAAACATTTCATGCATGTCACTATTTTATTTTTATACATTTTTTTAAATCATTATCGTTCGTTCAATTTGTTACGTTTAATTCATTTTTTTTTGTTAAGTAGCAATTAACACGTAAGGCGTGTTTAATCGACGATCAAAAATCCGCTATAGTCATTGATGCGCGAAACGAGCATTCGCACCGTAAACAGAGTACAGTGCTCGTAATCCTTCGAGTCAACATTTCTCGAGCGCTCATCGACTCTCTTTTTTATTTGCTCGAACGGGAAAGAAAAAGAGAGAGAGAGAGAGAGAGAGAGAGAGAGAGAGAGAGAGATATGAAAAACGAAATGTTGTTTGTGCTCTCCGAGTGTTCGCTTTAACGCGATCAACGATGCCAAAGGAAATCGAGTAGGTAGATACTCGCGAACGGTTCGTTGTTCCTCGAATAATGTATTCGAGAAGGAGTAAAACAGGAAGGGTCGTGGAGGGGGGTGGGGGGAAGTGTATGAATAGAGAGAATTAGATGGTCTTCTCTATGTTTATTACGTCGAATTTACGAACGCGCAGACGTGCGGTGAACGGGAAGTAAAGCGACCTCGTGTACCATTTTGTCGTTAACGAGACATCAAAGAGACATCCTCGTGAACGTTCGAAATTGATTAGCGCGCCCACACTACGAGAGTCTAACGAAGACGCTAGCCAATGAGCTTCTTCGTATGACTCGCAACGATATACGCGTTTGGGTTGCCCTTTCGTATAAAAGCACTTACATAAATGTCACTCGAGTACATTGTATTACGATCTTGCGCGTAAGCTACATCATTTTTCGAGATATCGTATTTTGGAGGTTAGGTTATCGAAGCTGGAGTATAGGGTGCGTAATGTTATTATTCTGAGGTGGTACAAGAGAACTCGTAAGGATTCGTATCAATTTACTTCTTTTATCGATAGTACGGGTTTTTATAAATAATACAATTTTATAATAATCGCAATCAAATAGTATACATTTATTAAAAGATAAATTTAATTGATTTTGGAATGTTAGATAAACGTGAAGATTTTTAGTAATGAATATTTTAAAGGTGGAGTGTGTGGTATTTAATTTTATTATGTTAGGTAGTACAAAAGAATTTGTAAGGATTCATATTAATATACTTCTTTTATCGATAGTACATACAGGTTTTTATAAATAATTCAATTTTATAATAACTACATGCAAGTGATATAAATTTTTAAAAAATTAAACTCAATTGAATTGATTTTGAAATACTAGACAGATGAATGGAAATATTTGTAACAACGTTAAAGGATCGTAATCATTAGAATAATTTTTTGTTACAGCTGGAGCCGCTTCTGAGGAAACTAACCAAAGGACCAGTTCTGCACACAATCGCCACTCTCTCACGAAGGGTAAGCCCGTCGTTGAGGTGACTCCACACCCATCAAGCTCGCATTCGCAATTATTTACTTTACTCTCCTCGTCGGTTCCGCTAGGCTTCTGTCTCTTTCTCTCTCTCTCTCTCTTTTTCTCTCTGTCATTACTTTTTCGTTGCCAAGATCGCCTCGATTTACGGGAACCTCGCTTTTACTTTTCGCTCTGTCGTTCGATTAGAGCCACCACACCAGAATGTGAATCTCTCCCAAACTTTTCGTTCTCTCGACACTCTCATGTTTTCATGCACGAGCACAAACGTCGTCACTCATGTATGTCGACACTTATGCAAGAAGCCCTGCCCCTTTTCGAATGTCAACTTTTATATATGTATATGTCGTTATATTTCGTCCGAAGTAATCTCGATTCTCGTTGGATCTCTCGGAAGAAGGAAGTCAAAGAAAATGTAAGGTAGGGAAGGTAGAAAAAGAAAATGTCTAAAATTAGGGACTTGTATGAAAAAACACTAGAACTGGGGACCCTAGAAAAAGCTATAAGAAACACATAATGTTAGTGGCTCAAGTGATATAGGACTAGATTCGCGAGACGATGTTCCCACTTTCGAATCCCTTGGGTCAGTTCGACCGCAGCGCTTCTATCCTTCGGACCGACAACGAAACAAATTACATTTTCGCAGCAGAGGACTAGGAAAAATATCGCTCTCGCCTGTTGCGAACTCGGATTCGATTTAAAGATTCTCTTCGAAGAAATTGTATCTCCTATCTCTCGGATATCACGTTCATGCGAATCTCGGCTTCGATTTCGTATCATAAAAATGTGCAAACCGTCCTCTCTTTTACGTAACGCGTGCTACTCTTCGAATATAATACCGAACAAAGCTGAACACCGTGCGAACATCATTGTGTCTCGCTAAAAATACGAACGATCCGAAGAAAGAGAGGAAGAAAAGCGGTGGAGGTGGGCCGAACAAAAGTTTCTCGCCGCCGTGTTCCCTCTCGCGTTCATTGTTTTCCGAGGCACCTTGGAAAGGAAAGAACACGAGATACGGGCTTACGAAAGATCGCTGCCTCACGGAAAATTTCTCGCGCTAACACCCTCGAGCACGGACGCGTCCCTTTTTCCCTTCGTTAACGCCTTCACTGTCGAGGTAACTTCTCACGGATCCGTTTTAGTCGATGCGGTGCAACTTCCGAACGTTTTGTAACGTGACGTTTAAAAAATAATTTACGAGTTTTCTTCGAAACGTATCGCGTTGACTTACTGCAAAAAGTCTACAAATTACAGAAACCAGTTACGGAGATATTTGACTTAAACGTTTTCTAGTTTAAGGAAAAATCAGTATGCTATTATAAAAATGTGTAATATAAATTGAACAAAACAAAAATCATATATAAAATATGTATATAAATTACCACCAACATAGACTTAACGGCTTTTTGCAGTAAGCCCACGGTATTTTTGTAGAACTTTTATCTCGAGTTAGTTTGCAGGAATTATAATTTGATAACTTCGAGAATACCGATCAGATATCGTCCACAATTTAATCTGTTTCCTGAATATATTATATTATCAAAGCGACGATCGCTCGGTTTCCTATACTGTAAAAGAACAGAAAGAAATCGGAGGTGATTTCTTGCAGGGTTTTACGAAAACGAAAGGAAAGTATCGGCCGCGTTATCTCGAGAGAGTTGTATAGACCTACTCGAGGAAAGAAAAGGAGTGGGCATTGTGCTCGAAGCTGTCGCGCAATCGACAATGACCATTGAGATTCCCTTCTCATTAAAATTCTATTTCGAGCGCGCAACCTGCGAAAACAGATGAAAAGACTGGACTCTCATTGTTTTTCGACCCACTTTCAGGCGACGAAGATTAACGGAGCCTACACGTGTATTACTCTCTCTCTCTCTCTCTTTCTCTTTTTCTCCGTCGTTGGTCGTAGTAGCACGTCGAGGGCCCTCGGCTCTTTTCCACCGTTCTCGCGAACGGAACGATAATTTGAACCGGAATGACAAAGAAAACACCGACGACTATCGTCTCGGATGATAATACCGAGACCGTCCGAGTACCACTACCCCATCGCAAAGAGAGTAGGAGAAACGTGCGAGGAAATAACGCTTTAAGGGGTGGAACTGCTACCAGTGCTGCATGATAAGAGAAAGAGACGACGATGAATCGAACGAGTTCGAGAGAACAGCACGGAGAATATTCTTCTTCTTGAAAAGATAACTTTTCCTCGTTTCTCCAATTTTTAGCTTAAAATTTCCAAAACATCGAGTAATAAAAAAAAAAAGAAACGGGATCTATAAATATTTTCTAGCTCACTTTACATAGAAATTCCATCGATTATTATTCGAAATTTCTTCGAAGCTCGTGCTCGATTAATCGAGATCTTCGTCTCGAATTTGAACCGAAATCGAACGAGGAAGTTTCTTCGTATGTAAGACGGTCGAGAAAACAAGTGTTTTGTATCCTTGTCTGATTTGTATTCCGCAGAACAAACCATGCATTGGTTCGCCCAGATAGGAGGCGACGGTGGTACCGACGATTTTCCAGATAATCATCGGAACGGTAAATATCATGGTGTTGTGTGCTCGCTCGCTCTTTCGTGGCCGTGTTTGTTCGAGTGGAAACATCCGCAGGAAATTTAATTACCAGGCACAATTTCGTATGGTAGATTAACAGTAATCACGTTACGATTCGAAATCTCTGCTTTGCGTTATCGACGTAAACCCGATTACTACCAGGCGTTTACCTTTCTTGGTACGTGCCACGCGCCTGTGTTTCTTCAATAACCCGATTCTCCCGACTCACTTGCGTGACCCTGTGTGTGTGTGGGTGAGTGCGTGTGTGCTTAACAAATTGAAGCTAACCGTTTGATTGATTTTACACGCGAACCAAACTCGAGCACCGTTATTATATACGGTTTGTATAACCAACTACCAATTTTCGGTAGCGTGTTGATTGAAACAACAGTATCGACGATACACCGACTGGGTTGTAACTTACAATCGGATCGAATAGAAATCATAAACTTTGAACTCTACCGCATGGTGTGTACGCGCGCGCGCGCGTCTGTGTGTGGACGTGTGTCTAACAATCGATCGATTAGGGGATCAAGAGCAAAGGTTAGTCACGACTTAGCGAGGATCGAACGAATCCGTGGGAGTTTTCTTTCTAACGGACTCCACTGGAAGAGCTTAATGGGAATTGTACCGATCGTTCCTTCGATAACTTCTCTTACACTCGTCGAAGCAAGAAAATTATTGCCTATTGCTATTACTACTTTCTTCAACTTCCACGTCCCCGAAGACGTGGAAAGAGAAATGTCCGATTATCTCACGTACCAAAGCGCGTTCGTCATCCCGAATTGAGAAGATTAGTCCAAGCGTGTTCCCTTCTTTATCAACTTTCGATCGTCAACTTTTCTAATTTCATCTCCCACGAGAAACTACCCCCCTAAGGCCAGAGTCACACGAGCGTTAGTTTTATCTCCCGATAAAAGGTTGAATTCCTAAACAATATGTTATTATATAAATTAGTGCAAAAAGAGAAAATTAAATTGGAAATACTATTTTTTCTTGATGTAATATAAAAACCAAAAATTCTCACCGTGTGTCGTCTTGTATGAGGTTTCCTTCATTTTCAAACCGTGCTATACGGGGATTTACTATACGCGATGGTTATCCATACGAACAAAATGGACGATGCCGATCATTTAACGTAACTCGCGTAACCGATTTCATTCCAAACGATATAACGCTACGACGAACGTCGGGACACCGTTTCTAACGTTCGTAATTTCAACGTTCGTTTAACCCCGGCCTAAGATCACCACCGATCGAGAGACGATATAGTAGAAAAAAAAAAGAAAATCGTTTGAAAGTGATTGAAAGTCGATTTGGCACGTAGAAAGAGGATTCAGTCACTCGAAAATACCGTTTGAAAAGCCGAATCGATATCGCACCGCGAACACTTAAACTCGTAATCCGGGTGTCTAGGAATCCTCTTTGGAGATCAAAAGTCCGTGAAGAGAGAGACTCACGTTTGTGCTTACTGCATACACACGAACGAGCCTAGCTAACAATGCGACGACACGCGTCGTCGTGGAAAATGTGCATGCCTAATTTTCCTTAGAGATAGAACGAAAATGATACAAGATAAGAAGAGATACCAAAAAGTAGGAGGAGAGTGATAGTGATAGTGATGATGACGATGATGATGATGGTGATGGTGATGATGATGATGATCATGTAACGAATATCTCACGTGCACTAGCACATGTATCTCGCTTTCTTCTCGGCAGATGTGAAGCGCCGCCGAAGTCTCTACGACGAGGACTCCCTCGACGACGATCGTCCTGACGAGAACGAAGGTATCCACGTTTGTCAAGGGCTTTGTGCGTTTCGAACAATCTCGTGTGTTTCTTATTTCCCCTCTGTCTCTTTTTTCTTTCCTTTCTCTTTCTCTCTCTCTCCCTCGCTATTTTTTCCTCTGTTTTTCATCATTCAACGGCCAAAATCATCTCTTTTTGCTCGTCTCTCTAGTCTTTGTCTGTTTGTCTGTTTTATTTGTCTACCTCTCTCTCTCTCTTTCACATTTCTCTCTCTCAAAAAACATCTCATTGTTCTCTTTCCTTTTCTAATCGCATCGATCACACATTTTTTCGGACCGTACGCGCGCGTGCTCGTGCTTGTCATCATTGTCAATCACGCGACATACGTTTTCGAGTTTCCCCTATTTTATGCCGTCTATTTCTCTCTCTCTCCTTCTCTTTTTCTCCCTTGCAATCGGCTATGGGAATTTATAAATGGCTGAATTATTTGGCCGGCTTACGCAACGCCACTAATTTTCATCGTTTGTTTACGACCGAGAAGGCATACACATATATATATGTATACATACATCATACATATATGTATGTATGTGGATATATATTTACGGTGGTCGCGTGACAGATGGGACAAATTAGCGGAGAACGGTCGGATGGCCGAAGTGAATGAGTGATCGTATAAAAAAGGAAAAAAAAGTATTGAAAAAACAATTAACTCCACTTGCTCCCATTAACATTGAAAATAAATAGTTTCATAAAAAAATAAATTTGGTCTCATTCGATTTTAATGTCACGCGTGTCTCTCTGTATTCTTATCGCGTGAGTGTTTGTGTGTGCGTGTGTGTATGTAACGGAGGAAACAAATAAAAACGAAGGACGGAAGGAAGGAAGGTGTTGATCGTTGTGCGAAACGTTGTTGGCAGCACGAGACTCGGCGGGAAGCGCGAAAGATGTGGACAGGGCGAGGCTCGTCCGTGAAAGGCAGAACGAGGAACGACAGCGGAAGCTGGAAGAGCTGAGGCAACAGGCGTTAGCCGCGCAACGTTTCCGAGAACAGCGAGAGGAGGAACGTCGAAGACGCATCGACGAGTTGAGGTCGCGAGATAATGACAGGTTTATAATTATTTACTTTTTTATTATTATTAATATTGTTTTTGTTATTCTATTTCACACCCACGTTATATTCTTCTTTATCTGGTCTCCTGGTTAATTAATGTAGGATCCTTTAGAGACAGATCTTGGGGTTGAAGGTGTAGAAGGAACTTGCTTAGCTTTTTAATGATAACTCTGTTATTAACTTCTTTAATTACAATATTAACAACTCTGACTCGCTATTACAAACGCTTTAAATGCCATATACATATATGGGTGAGGTATAGGTGGTCTATTCAATTTATTTATTTAAAGAGTTACGGTATTCTTTTAATATGTAAATATACGCAGGTATTCAATAGAGTGGAAGAAATAATAAAACAAAATCGTTAAAAATTATATTAGAAAATCTGTTAACTTGTAGACTTTCCTAGAATCACGGTCAACTATCGAAATATATTTGACGCTAAAAGTGTTAAATTAGTTAACGATAGAATCGATTAAGTGAACATAGTCAGAACGGTACGACGTGACGTATTCATTTTAATAACGTAATTTTTGAATGGAGTTAAAAATAGTTTGAGGAAGAGCAGAAAAAGGAAAGTGGGTGGATATTTTCAGCGTGGAAAATCGCGCGATTAGAAAGCGCCGGAATCGATAGGTTCTCGTGATGTAAATTAGAAAATCGCGCACACCACGAATATCGTACGAATAATAGTGTCACCTTAGACCCGGCGCAAAATCAGTATAGCTCAGCGTGTTTTAACGATGCATTATGAGATTATAAGCTCAACGTGGTTATAAGTTTGACCTCGTTAGCGTGGCATCATTCTAAACTGTTTTACCGTCGTGGAGAAGCCCGGTAAATTACCGCAGACTCCCTTAACGCTTATATAAAATTTGTCAAGTATATCGTGGGATGTTGTAAAAAAGAAAAAAGGGAAACAGGAATGGCGATGCTCGTTGCGATCGACCGAAGTCGTAAAATTTTTTATTTAAATTATGGAAATTATAATCAAAAGAGTTATACCGACATAAATTTATTTCTAAAAAATAAAATTAATCTGCAGTTAAAGATATCAGAAATATATGTCACGTAATGATGTACAGTATGGATGGTTGATTTTAAAATTAAAAATCATGACACAGGGTAAAGTCAAAGATACCACTGGATTTCAATTGGGCGGTACTAATGTAAATGTAAGCACCGCCCAATCGAGATTCGGTCCACAGCCTTGATCTCGGAATCTATTTAACATCCCATAATCAATTTACCTTTATCATACATATATGAGCTGCTCGTTTGTCAAGTCTATTAACTTCACAAAGTCAAAAGTAAAGAAAATCGGAAAACAGTTTATTTATTGTCTAACATTATACCGTTGCGTTAACGAATTATTTAACTAAATGATCATAAACGTTTGAATGATATCATTGCAATGATTTACTTTAAAGTATGGAATTAATCAATTATAATCTTAAATCTCACTTTTTATGAAAATTTCTTTCAAATATAAAAAGTTAGGTACAAAAATTTTAAAAATTCAAAAAGCGGATTTAACCACTTTGACCCTGTAAACGGTATAACATTCGTTCATAATAAACGTACAGTTAATCGAGACCAACGTTTTCCACAAAATAAATAAATTAATTCATTTTTTTTGTTACTTAATTCTATAACGTTCTAAAAATGTGCAAAACGTTTTCAGACGAAACCAAGTAGAAGAAAGGAAACGTTTGATATGCGAGGCGGAGCGAGAGAGGCGGGAGGCCATCCTCCGGAAGAATCAAGAGAGAGAGGCTCGCATCGAAGCGAAGAAGAAGAACGAGAGATCGCACATCGTTTTCGCGTTCGGCAGTTCGACACCGCGAATGTTGGAGCCCGCCGATACCGGTGGTTCGACCTTCTGGGGTACGCGCAGAGCCACATCGACTACCAACGTCATGATGTTCTCCGCGGCTCAGCCATTGACGAGGAGATCCTCCGAAAGGGAACTCGATGGAAGCAAGAAACGGGCTACTTCCGCCGGTGGACTCGACAGGAAGCCCGGTGAAGGTAAGATCGATCATTTTTGCGCATGTTATCGATTGATTTTTTTTTTCTTTTTGAAATTCGGTGTTTCCCCGTTATCTATTAACCTATTTACGTCATTAGTATTCACACATTTTTAAAGTACAGTAGACTCCTGTATAACGTGATTAATACTATATAAAATTGTACAAATTCGGGTTATAAGAAAATTGGCGAGAAAGTCCTCGTATAGCACGGATAATATAAAGTAACGTATTTGGAATGATTATTGTCGTGTCAATTATTGTAAATGTATGTATTTATTTAAAAATATTACTGATTTATACAAACAAAACTTGTATTTTATATAAATTCCAAAAAGAAGTTAACAAATTCGTTATCTACGTTATAATTAGTTAAAACTCCCGAAATACTTTTGTAGCGTTAATGTATATTTTATCATATAATTCGTTACAGGAGATCTCGAGCAATCGCGTTATATGAAAACTGTAATCGCAATATCTTTCGCGCGTTAGAAGAATTCGCGTTAGAAAAATTCACGTTGTAAGAACTCGCGTTATACAGGAGTCAATTATATATGCACTATATGGCACAAGAAAAAAGATCGTTGAAAAATTCTCTCTACAATGTAAATGGGTTAAAATATTGAAGAGTGTCGCACGAAGAATAAATCTTACGGTACACCGAGTGACTCGGTTTCCTTTTCGCGTACGCATTCCCGTAAAATCTTTAATCTCGGTATCGCGATCCAAACTCTCGTACGAGAAAGCGAGCAGTAAGAGACTCTCCGCGAATCGCATTTACGCTCTTTTATGATCTCTTACCTGGAAAGCTAGAAAGTCAAAATGGCGAGTGGAGTTATTACGAGTTCGTTGTACCCTCACCGCGTTTGACAACGCGTTCGCGAATATATAAAAGCGCGAGGATAGGCAAGAAATCCGCCTCGGATCGAAGCATTTAGTTTTTGATAGTGAAGCAAAGCGTGTGCCTTAGATGTATGCGCATATACATATATATATATATATATATATATATATATATACA
>JAIFRP010000039.1:742051-755584 GCA_032403825.1 Odynerus spinipes | reverse complement strand
ATTATATTATATTATATATAACATTTATATTTCGCATCGTATCTAATTCATGCTATACAGCCAAATATACGTACACGTATGTACTTCACTTTTCTTACTACTACTATTACTATTACACACACTACTTACACAATTACTGCTACTACTACCACTACTACTACTCTTACTACTAGTAGTTCTTCGCGAGTGTCGTTAGAAGGAAAAAAAGAAAGCTAATGTTCCAGAGTTGGATGGTTTGTTTGCAGATATGAGAATGTCCTCGTCCATGTACGAGGTGTTCAATTGGAATTCTAGCCCCGATCCTCCCTTAACCCCCGCCAAACATAAGAGAGCCAGCCTCTCTCTGCCTCCTACTACAGACATCTTTGCCATCGATGATAAGTCTGATAGCGATACTAGGCGTCCAATGATTCAGCGGGCTGTCAGTGGTGAGTCCCGAAGCCGGAAGTCTGCGACACGGGGATACGCTCTTTCTCTTTCTTTCACTCTCTTTATCTATCTATCTATTTATCTATCTCTCTCTCTCTCTCTGTCTCTCTATATATACATATATCTATTTATCTATCTTTGTTGTTGTCTCAGATTGATTTGTCGATCCTTGTCTCTTTTCACCTATTAACACTCACCTCGTCTGATCGTCTCCCGCAGTGTCGTTACTCGTACAAATATTGTGTGCAATCCAGCATGTGTCAGAGCTTTCGTGTTTTATTGTTACCCCGCAACATAAAAAGAAAGAAGCGCGCGCATCTGCGTACCTACGTACATATGACGTACGAGATTTACCTTTCCCGTTTGGATCCGCGCGACACGTTTCTCTCCCTCCGCTTTGTGAGATATTGGCGTGTCTCTTTGCGGATTATCTTTCAACTCGATGCCGTATACAAGTACCACCACGTATATACACCTTTGCTCGCACACCTTGGTTCTCTCGTGAAAATCCTACGTTTTGTTCGAGCTCGGCCAATATCCCACAACGTGGTTCATTTCTACGTACATATCCCGTGCACGGAAGTTTAGCAAAAGTCACTCTAGGCTAATACGTGTCTCTGTTCAGTATTTAACAGGAATGCGCTCTTTTTCTAATCATCGTAGTGGTCTCGTAGACGTTTGGTTACATTGGGACACGTTACACGGACATACATGGTAGATACACGAACATTATCCATCGTAATCGTAGCTAAGTTCGTTCGTTCCTAGATCATAGCGATTCGATTCGAGGAAAGGAACGAGGCATCGAAAAATGAGCAGTTGAACAAAATTCCGATCCTATTACCTCCTCTCCACGTTCATATTTCTTCCGCACGCAAAATTATGCACCTGCGACGTTCTCTAGATACAATTTTTTTTCGTCAGCGTCACAACGAGCATGTTGGTCGTCGTAGATAGATAGGAGAGCATTCGTTCGGACATTTTCTACGTTGGTGGGATTGATCGTTCGAGCTTTAGGATATGCCGCGCTTTCCTCTTCTTGCCGCTTTGCACGCATGGCTTTCGATTGCACCACGGACAACGGCTGACGTTAGAATAATAAAACTGCTTGGACGGTGAGTCGCGCTAGCGACGTATCGATTAGTGTGTGGGATGCACGCCGCGCGTCGGCTAGTCACCGACAAACAACGACTACTACAACGACGACGACGACGACGACGACGACAACGACGACGGCGACTGCGACGACTTGACGAGGACTTTCTTTCGTACGTGTGCCCAACACGTAGTCGCTTATATTGCCTGTCGCGAGGAAGATATCGCTCGTGTACGGTACGAGCAGTCGGAGAAAGAAAATCGCGAGGACGGTAGCATGATAAGGTGTGTCTGTGTGCGTGCGTGTGTATGTACGCGTGAACGTGTGCGTGTGATCTAAAATACGAATCGTAGAAAGGAGTAAAAGAAAAAGGAAGGGGGGTGAAATATTCGTGAGGTGTAAAATGTACTCGTTGGTGGTGTCCCGTTTGTTAGAAGACGAGCGTTTAAAGTTTAAAGGAGAAACTAAGAAAAGGTTGTTCTTTCTAGGCGAGGATAGCGACGGAACCCCAGGAACACCGAGCTCGGTTTATCTACGAGTGAACAGGAGACGCACCGACCTGATGCCGACGATACCGTCCCCCCGAGATGGCCCACCAACCTCCGGACGTAGCTCGAGCGCCAAGGCCTTCGCACGTTCCCCAGGTAGGACTTACTCGATGTCGAGACTGGACCAGCTAGCCCAGCCTAGGAAGCGTCCGACAGAGCTTAGTACATTGACGGAACAGCAAAGTCAGCCTCTCAGTGGTTCTAGCATGAGTCGCAGCATGTCGCATTTGGCTGCGTCCGGAAGCAAGAGCCTTAAGCGCTCGGATAATTCTCGTAGCATGGGTACGTTGCCGGGTGCCGTTCCGATGCCGAGACCTACCAGGGCCGAGAGATTGCGTCGGAAGGCACGCGAGATCCAGAATCATCAGCAACAAGGTAAGTGAGCTCGTCCTCGTGCACTCAACTCCGATCTTGTTACAATTAGTCGGGAGACGACTAATTAATTATCGAGCTTTTTCTTTTAGCGATCGACTAATTATGAATTTTCTATTTCTAGAAGATATTGTCGATAACGTTCTCTTCCCCTTTTTTTTGTTTTCTTCCTCTCTGTCTCTCTTTTGTAGAAAAGAAAAGATTTTCTCATAAACCGCGAGTTGAGTGCACGCTTGCATGCACGAAAGATGGAGCCATTGTAAATCAATGAACAATGATCGAACGACTGTCCTGCATTCTCGTATATATCTATCGAATATTTGATGCATTCTTTAACGAAACGGTGTGTCTTCTCGTTCTCATCGATCGCGCGGGTACGCTCGATGTTGATTTTAACGTTAATAACAATAATTACGCGCGCGAAACGCTTTAGACGTTGTGTTGCAAAAGCCAAACGATCGAATTTTACAGCACGTACACTTCTTTATTTTATTTGGTTTTTCTTTCTCTCTTTCTTGTTTCTCTCACACATGCACACACACTCTTCTCTTTTTGTTTCCTGTCATTCATTAAATGTAAAATAGTTATAGAAGAAACGCAGTAACACGACGCTTGCACCATTTGTTCGAATATTGATTGACATAGCGCTCCTATCGAGGCACCAAAGTTCTCGCCAGCTTTTTGATACCAGATGGTGAAGGTACGCTCTAATCGCATTCGGTAAGCTAAAAACCATTTTTTTTTTATTAATATACTCGAACTGAATCTCTCTATCTCCTTCTATCTTTCTTCTTATCGAAGGCTCTCTGTAATCTAATGGGATTATTATATTTGTATTTAGTGTGCAATATCCGACGTTATTCCCTTTTCTATTACGTTTACTTTTTTTTTCACTATCCCCCTCTCAATCTTTTTTGTTGTTGTAACAATATGATTTTATGTACGGTTTCTTTATTGAGTCGTTGTACTTGGTTTGCGATAGATCGCGCGAAGAAAAGAAAAAGTATTTTTAAAACGGTATTGTCGATTAAAAAAAAATGATTGGAAATAAAGTCTCGAGGTACGATAAATCGATAAATCGATCTAGTGTTCCTCGTGTGATCGCAAGTAACACGAATTTCTCTTTCGTACGTAACTACTGTCTTTCTTTAATCACGTCTTTTAAAATGTTTTCATTCTTCTCCCAGCAATCGGACGCTTAGATCTTGGTGACGGTGCTTTTGACAGCTGAAATTTTCTTCTTTACGTTTCTGGTTTTCCCAGTCTCGACACGCGCTCGTTATATATAAGAAACTCGAGATTTAAATCGAAATATACAATTTAACAAGCAATTCCACTCGTTTTCTATAGACAACTCAGACCGATTCGATCGATTATTCGACTTTAACCCGAGTATTCTGGAACCAGGCCATAAATACATAAAAATTATTTTATTTTCGTGCTACACTAAAAACTAAAATTTGTGAAATAACTACAAATATCTGTGTGTGTGTGTAAACTACTGAGAGGCCAGTTTTTAAGAGGAAGGGTTTGGAATAAGTTAACGACGAAAGAAACAACACTCGGATAATTGTATAATATTATATAATAAGATAAGAAATACATAATAGTATATGAGAGCGAGTCGATGATGATTTCGCGCAAATGACACGTTGGAAGACAGAGATGTTGATGTTGGGCGGGTAACGCGTAGGTATCCGCAGCGGGGAGGTGACACCGAACAGCCCATCACGACCGCACAGCTCCATGAGCCAGCAAAGTGCCAGCAGCGTGGGTAGCAGTAACGTCAATCTGCGTCCTCGTACGGCTGCTCCGCGTCGACCGCGACCTGCTTCTATCGCCGGTACCGGCGTTTCGGTCACAGAGCGACACAGTGAGCACAACTTTTTACTTAAACAATCTTTTTCTTTTAACCACCTCTTTTCCAAGCAACGATTTAACATCGAGGAAGCTCTCCTCGGACGCGCCATCGTCTGTTAACCGGGAAACTTCGTCATCGGCGATATAATAGACTGTTGCATAAGTTTTGTCATCATTTCGTTACAGTTCCTTCGTTTAAAGAACGACGATAGTTTTACGGTTATTCATTAAACTAACGATAAGACGAGAAGTAGATGTATTCTTTGCGTTTCCCCGGTTAACAGGTCAACCAGACGAGTTCCTTGGAATCTACGAATCTTCTTGTCTTTTTTTTGACAAAGACACGAGATGAAATGTTGTTCTTAAGGAAAATATTAATCATTAGGGAAAATAAGTAACGAGTCACTGAATTCGAGTACGTAAATCATCGATCGCACTCTGACTACGCGTCAAGCGTATCGTTTTCGATTAATTCATTAATTTTTCCTGTCTATCGTTTTTTCATATCTATCTTCCGTTCAATCCCTCTCAACAAATTTCATACCCCCTCCCCCATATATTTTTCTTTCGCTTTGTATATTAGTTCGCTAGATTTCGTTAAGATTGCACATGTAAATACCGTAAAGTGTGTCCCAAAGTACGTTGTCCCTTCGCGTGAATTTGTTCCGACGTTAAAATCGATGACACGCTTGATTTTCCTCGCAGACCTCTCAGGTGACGCTAAATTAACAAAGGATTCAAAGCCACCACTGCCAAAGGTCCATAGTACTCCAAAGAAACCTTCTACGCCTAAAGCAAGCGAGATAAAAAAGCCGACGGAGAAATTGGTGAAGAACGCCAAGGCATCGCCTCGAATAACTCCAAAAGCAACGCCTTTGCAGAGTCCCGGTGTCGAGCACTCGCCGCTTATTCGTGAAGCCACCGAGATAATTGGTCAGGACAATGATGTAAAGAATGCCAAGTCGGATGAAAGAAACGAGGAAAAGAAAGATCACGGTACCGAAAAGATTCAGGTAAGAGAAAAGTTCTTTCCTTAGTTTTCTTGAATAGCAGAAAATTCTAACATAGCAACTATGATTAATCGATCGCCCATTTTCTTTTAATTTCAGGATGGTATGGACAGGGAGCCAGTAGCTAACGAAGTTAAACCCGTGGCACCGATCGTAGAACAGCCCGTACCGGTAGCCGCGATCAAACAAGCGAAGGACGATAGTAATTTCATGCAGGAAACATTGTCCACGCAAGAGGCTTCTTCGAAGAAGGAGGATAACAAAGTGGAGAAGGTAGAGAAAAAATTGGAGGAGGCAGAAACTGAAGGCGATAACGACGAGCAGATAGACATGTCCGGTAGGTTTCTAACTTTTTCTAGTTTTTCACCAAACGTGAACGTATTAAGGATGATTGTTAGGCACATGTGGCCCAAATTCCTTTTCTTCTATTCGATCTACGTTCTTTATTTCAAACTTGAATCTCCTTTTAGCCTCGATGATCGCGAAAATCAGGATTACAACAGAGGAGGAAGCCAAAGCCGCTTTAGCCGAACGTAGAAGATTAGCTCGAGAGCAAGCTGAAAGGGAAGCCGAGCTCGAGCGTTTACGATTGGTAATACGATGTCCTGCGTCATCTTTGAAAAAAGCTACCTCCAAATTTGAACCAGTTAATTAATTAATTATATCATTGATCACATTAGGAGGAGGAACGGCGTTTAGAGGCTGAAAGGTTGCTCGCGGAAGAGGAGGAGCAACGGCGTTTAGAAGAAGAAACTTTGCGTTTGGCGAACGAAGCGCGACAAGCGGAAGAGCAGAGATTAAAATTGGCTATCGAGGAGGCGAAACGTCGAGAGGAGGAGGATCGAAGAAAACGAGAGGAGGAGGCTCGTCAGAAACAAGAAAAGGAGGAGACTGAGAGGAAGGCGCGAGAGGAAGTGGAAAGGTTGACGATTAAACATATAGCAAATATATATTTTGTAAAAGCGTGTAATATTCAAATTTATCCTCCCATCGATTTTAATTTTTTACGTAGACAACGAATCGAAATGGCCGAACGTCTGAAAAAAGAAGAAGAAGAAAGACTTGCTCGACGTAAACGCGTGGAGGCCATTATGCTCCGAACGCGCGGCAAGAACCAGTCCAACACACCAACGAAGGTAAAATTTTTGATCACCCGACTCGATACGCGCGCGCGCTCACTCTTAAACGAATTTTTAACTAAATCTATGACGATGCGTCTTTCTTCTCTCGTTGACGTTGACAGGGCGAGGGCGGAGACGGTGATAAATTGAAAGAAGACAGTCCTAGCGATGAAAACAAATCGGCTCCCGGTAGCAAAAACGAAGACGTTATGACAGCGAGTCTCATTTCCGAGGCGACTCAGCAATTTATAAGCGGCGAGCAGCGAGCTCATCATACGGAGAACATTACCACGCCGGCTATCGTGCATAACGGCACGCACAGTAACGGCATTAATGAAAATAAGATAGTATTGGATAATAATCAGGGTAACGTCGAGGGAGGACTGAATGGTCATCACACGAATCACGGGACGAACGAGATCAACAGTCAATCGATCGCACTGGATAATGCCACCGTGTAAGTATACTAAATTACAAATAAAACAAACAAAAGGCAAGAACAAGAAAAAGTGCGTGGGAATTTATTATACTCACGAAATATATTATGTACCGTTAAATCGCTATTATAACGAAGGAAACGAGAGAAAAGACGATAGGAGTGAGCTTTACCAGCGACGAAAGCAAACGATAAATTTATGTCGAAAAAAGGGCATCTTGAAAGAATTGTAATTTCGTGATCATTTTTTATTTTTTCGTAGTTGAACAGACAATAACGATGTAAAGCTTACGGCAGAATTTTAGTATAACAAAAATAAGATTTTCCGAAAGTAACGTTACAGTTTTCGACGGCCGCAGATAAGATGTAGATTCTCTGGCGACGATGAAGAAATAGTCAGGGAAAAAAACATACTTTGGCATTTAAGAATCAACTTTGTTTCACAAGATAATAAGGACATTGAAACACGTTAGAGAAATTTACTTTATCGCGTAATATATATATATATATATATATATATATTCTTTTAATAACGACAGTAACAACAGCAACAACATCTTATCAACATTTAAAACGATCGTTCGTATTTGCGACGCGTAACTATCCGAATGGTTAAATCGCTTTGAATATTTCATCTTACTGATTTTTTTTACGGATGGTGATACGATTGCACAATACTAGCCAATACGTATGTAACTTAAAAAAAAAACAAGTCGACTGAATATTTAATATAATTATGAACGGTTAGATACACGCGTTTAGCGTGTGCTCTAAAATGAAGACGAGTTATTATCTATACACTGATATATATTACAATTATATACCGTGCGTAATTTGAGGTAAGCTTTTAACAAATCTGGCTCGTATTATGTGTACTCGCGATGCATACGAAGAAACTAAAGTGTCATTTGTATAGAACTTCAAGCAGACATATTGCAAAATCAAAAAAAGTAATTATTTACCGCTAATAGAAAAGAAAATCATCGCTATTTATTGTAAATCAACTAATAATCGTGTAATCTTCTTATTATTATTTGTTATTTCACTGTCCAATTGCCATATTGAAAATGATCGTAGTCACGAACTCTTTTACCGAGATTATTAGAGATAAAGATATAACCGGAGCCATTTTGAGGGAAAACTTTAACGTAATTGCATTTTTACAAAAGAAGCATGAGACTAGATTAGACGTTCTTCGTTTTTCTGAATAGACGTAAATGCGACGACGAGGTTTCGATGGAGAAAGAAAATTACGAGATCCTTTTTTGTCTTTTGCTCATAGTTCCGTTCGGGGATGAATTGTTTTGAAGCTTTTAAATTTTAAGCAAAGAGAAAGAGAGAATCGTTTCGATCGACGCAATCATTCGTTATATACGAGAAAACGTTTATTTAAATTATACGAGAGAGTCGTGTTATCTTGTAAGTTATTGAGTGTCCTATGTGATTCTATGTCCAAAGATAAATGAGAGCAATGTTATCTATAGTCGTATCATGTTTCGATATAATCGATATCAGCACACGCAAACACACACACACATACACACCAGTTATTACGAAAAGTCTAGTTTAACGTAAATGGAGCCTATAAAAGAGATGAGTGATTTGAGCAATTCTTGCTTGACGATATATATATATATTTAAAAAGAAACAAAATTTAATCTACTAAGAATAATCTCATGAAGATATGCTTGTGCACATTATTTTAATTTGTATAACAAAGATTCGTTAATTTGTTTATATATAATTCGTTTAAGGGATCCATGAAAAAGAGACGTGTCTCTCGTTCTTCGCATTGACAAAAAAAAAGAAGATGGTTACCTCGAGCGTAATTTCGTATGATCATCGGAACGCGTCGCTTGAATTAAGACGAGAGAGAGAATGATTTTGATAATAATACCCGAGCGATTTACTTGTTATATGTTACATATATATATAAATAGGTGCAAAGTTTCTGTAACAAGACATTTTATTGTATTTCTTAAAAGATTTACTTGGAGCAATCCACTTGTTAACGATCTTCTTTTTATTATCGAAATAACAACAATTGCTTCGTGCGAGTAATTCCTATCCGATAAATTAATTCGCGTTCACTGTACATTGCAAAAGTGGCCAGAACAAGAATTGACAAGCTTAATAATGTTTAGTAACGATGTTAATTACATCGAGTGTAATTTTGAATTTACCACGTCGTGATTATTCGTATTAATAAAAATAATAATTTATTGCAAAATACTACTACCATAGCAAATGATGGCATGATATAAAGCATTAAAAAAAAAGGTACGAGTGTATATTGTATTATCTATTATATTAATAGTTGCATATATATTTTATAATTTATATTTAACTATGCATCAGCTGAAAAGGTTTACTATTTTCAGATAGTCATATGAAAAGTATTTGAAAGTTTATCGAATGTATACACTAATCCCACTTAGCACTCTGTTAAGAACATATAACGTAATGTAATATCGAAGAAGCATAAAAAAATGTGGAATGGCTAATAAAACTAAAATCTAGCGTTAACTAAATTAACAATAACATCAGTGTACATAATGTAAAGAAAGATGAATAGCATAAACTTAATTAATCATTCAAATATTGTTTGTAATTTGATAACAGGAGCTCGGTTAAGATAATAAGCGCCGATCGATTTTTTTATTAATTTGAAATAAAAACATATGCGCCTCGTGCTTATTTTTATTTTTATTTTTTACACAAATTTGTTATCCTTCTATTTATTCTTATTCGAGCGCAGTATTATTTAAAGTACATCGAGTTTTATCTTAAGGTATTTTATAAAATTATAATTTTTTAACGAAACAAAATATTATCTTTACCGAGTTCCGTTTTTGTCTTTCCTTCGATTACCAATGAAGCCTGTTGTGTACGTTTCCTCCTTATACTGACATATACATTGCAGTAAATGTTAACAATTGCATGTTATATTTTTTATTGTCGATTGTTATAAGATCTGGCTTGTCATTTTAATTTTTGCAGTTATGCATATACCCTATATGCGTTTAAGTTTACTATTATCAGGCAGTGCCTGTCAACTGGCTGCCTACTTTTGCTATGTACCGTTTCCTTTTTATATGTATATTCGTAACGATATTTTTCGGTTAAAAAAAGTTTCTTGTTATACGTTATATAGCTTGCATAACAAAAAAAAAATAAAAATCAGTTAATAGCTTAATATAGATTTATTCTAATAACGTGTACTCTGAATTCTAACGAATCATAGGGACTTCATCGTTAATTTGCAAATAATTTTATATATATATTTAACTTTGTTAAACGAGTATATTAGTATTTGTTACTTTTTTCTTTGTTAATACCAAGCGCTTCAACTTTCAAGAAGCAAAAGTTATCGGTAGATTAATCTAAAGACGTTAAACACTGGCTGCAGTCGGCTTACTTACATTTAGTCACTATGATCACCGTAGTCGAACCGTAAACTCCGCTGATGTAAACGATTATTAATACTTTTACTAAATCGTAGCGCTTAGCATCTAGCTGTTATTTAGAGTTTGTATGTTTCCTTTGGCTGATTTTATAGCAAACAAAACAACGTGACGAACAACCTGTTAGACCTGTCAGAATTCGATACTCTGAGTAATAACAGTAGTGGTCCAACGCTTGAATTGACACTCAACATGGCGAAGGAAGACACGCTCAACTCGAACTTGAATCCGACTGCCGCACCTTTTACACCAATGGCAAATACCTTTACGTCCGCCGGTGCTAATGCCAACATTAATCCTTTCCAAGATGCTTACATGAATAACAAACAGCAAGACAGCAATCAAGTGTCAGGTAAAACGAGCATATCATAGTGGTGATAAATCAATTAACAAAGAAGAAATACTTGCTGTTTTTTAGATGAACACGAAGTAACGTCGATGCGCTAACACTCGTTTTCGTTACTTTGCAGATCTTTTGTCCTAAAAAATTCTGTAAACTCTTCTGGAGAATGACGGTGAAAAAAAGAGATTTGATTCGGTGGTCCAGCGTGCCTGTGGCAAACGGATAATGCTCGAGAGATGACGTCGTTTACGATAATGTAAATAAGCGCGCTTTGATATGTGTGTAGAGAAAACGAAAAAGAAAAAAACGAAGAAGAAGATCCAGCTATGGAAGAAGATGATGAAGAAGAAGGAGAAGAAGAAGGATGGGGAGGAATATTATAGGACGGTAGTTCAGAGAAACTATTTTGCCCTTGAATCTTTGAACTTTAAACGTTATTATCGATGAAATGTAAAATAATATATAATAATATTAGTCAATAATATGCAACAGCGATTCTAAGCACTCAGTCTGTCGTAGTACTTTACAAAATATAACACGAACGTAACTTTTTAGAAGCCCATTCGAAAAAAAAACCATTACAAAAAAGGGAATAAAACTTGTTTATAACATACGATTCGAGATACGCGTACACATTGTACTAAATTCCATTGAAATCACTTACATACCCTTTCCTCATTACTATGATGATCGAAACACGATTCCGATTGAAAAAGAGTAAATCATGCAACCTTAAGAAAGAGAGAACTATATACGATCTTCGAACTTTTACGTAAAACAGCTGATCGAGTGTGTGTAAAACGGCTTGACGAATATAGCACAAGAAAATAAAAATACAAACTATCATGCATGATGACGATGATGATGCGTTCAAACAATAAAAACCCGATCTGCCAAAAGAACAAAGAAAATAGGGTAAAAAAACTTCAACTTATGATTATGCTCTTACATAAATAATAGATAGTAACATTAATCTTATAGAGGAGAGACAGCCTAAGAATTATTACTGTGTATAATAAGATATTTTGAGCCGATAGAAAAAGATGATAACTTTTCTTCCATAATTACATTTCGGAGCATGCGCTCACTAGTCAAGCAATTTTACTGTGTTTGTCATATCTTGTTTTTGAAAAAGAAAACTCACTTTAAGCGTTATGTCGGTTACCCTGTGTAACATATACAGGTACATACAACTAGAATTCATTAATTATTATTATTATATTATTATTATTATTATGATTACTTCGATTTGAATTTCTAGCTGTAATAACGATGATCATTTGTTTCGAGAAATAGCCACTGTATACGTTACAACATAGAGAACACTTTTTACAATGACAATATCGTATTGAGTTTTTATAGTTGTTATAAAAAGATATAAAATAGAGTTCGAACGAGAAAGGCGCAGAAATGTTAAAAGCTATAAAACTTAGATTTCTTTTTGCGGAAGGGCTCGTAGTAGTAAATTATCGAGAATGTAAAGAAAGAAAGGAAAAGAAAACCGAATTCTACTATTCCAGTGGCTATTTACGAATAGCAGTAACTACGATGCTACCACGCATTATTGAGAGAAAGAGAAAGAGAGCAGGTATTGGAATTTATTATTCACGATGTGAGTTATTTGTTATTATTGTAGTATAGCATTATAGAGAACGAAGTACGAGTAGTATGCCTTACGTTTCATACTTGCGATGTTGCAGGTGCACCATATTGTGGGATTTGCAAGCTTATTTATAATGGGTATAATAAATTAATCCTTTTTCTTCTTACCCTCGTTTACCGAATAGCATTAAATAAAGAAATGATTGCCAACACAGAGGAATAATCTTTTTGACGTTATAAAGACTTCATGTACAGTTTGTTATTCAATGAACCCTTTACCCTTTTTTATATAAACGTAAAAAAATTCTTCTACGAAGGTTAATATCTTATCACTTCTTTTTTCTTTTCTTTTTTTTTTAGCATCCTCCTTTGGACAAATGTTTGAATCGACTTAAGGGGATTTATGTAGGCAATGATATTTAATCTTAAAACACCAACGCGATTAAGAGCCCCGATTCGAATGTGGCTTATTAACGTGTAGTATTTGTTACAGTCAAATTATTTTTTCTTCGAATATAACCCAGTTATCGATATATCTTAACGATAGTACGTACTTAGTATTGGAAGTCATAAGTCAGTGCTGAATAAAAGCGAATATCAAGCTTCCGCATTATTGAAATTTTGGAAAATATTTCTCGCTTGAACACTCGTAAAAGAATTTAAAAAACTGATTTAATATTTTATTTCGGCACTATAAGTACGCTTGTCCTGCTTATCGGCTATTAATTATAATTATTGTAATAAAGTTTATTTATTTTCTTAATTCTATCTAAAACAAAACAAGAAAGAGAGAAAATTCTCATTGTATGCTTGTCCTATGTTTGTCAACGTTAAATAAATCTCTTTGTATTAAAGTTTTTCTAAAAAAACAAAAACCATATGTAATTGTGATGTTCTAAACGAAGCACGAATGTTTCTAAACGTAATAATAAAGATACTAAATATTGCCAATTCTGTTAGTCCATATCTAAGAAGACTTCATATTGTAAAAATACGTATATGTAATAAATAATTAATACGAAACTCGATACGCATATAATCTTTGATGTGTTCTTTTGATCTCGGTTTAGGAGAAGACTCGTTATTGTATGGGAGATATACAAAATTCCTATAATGAAATACGATAGAAGAAGAAAAAAGAAAACATCGTCGGGATCGTTTGGGAAATAAATTTATGACAAGAACAAATAAATAATAAATACAAAAGAAAAAGAACGTGTCGGGCGATATTCAGCGAAAGTTAAAATGTAGT
>JAIFRP010000039.1:641073-656029 GCA_032403825.1 Odynerus spinipes | reverse complement strand
ATCTCACTCTCTCGTTGGTTGAGAGTAACGAAACGTTTCCCGTGTGTTAAAGAGAAAAAAGAGAAAGAAGGAGAGGAAGGTGGTAGGAAGTGGAAAGAAAAATGGTAGGAATCGAGCAACGTGGTAAAAGTTATCGATAATCGCGAAGCCGTCCGAAGAAACCGTAATCGGTAAAATTTGCATCCTCGGAAGCTGGAGATTAAACGGATAGCGAGAAAATAGGAATGCGTTGCCCATGGGATATATATCCCTCCCTCTCTCACGCGCACGCACACACTCTATATACGCATATATACATATATCTCTCTCTCTCGCTCACATCCTCGAGGCAAGATTTTCCCTCGGCGTCGACGCGCACATCGAGGTGAATCGTTTCTCGTCTACGTAACTCGATTCCACGGGGATTCGCCCGAGATTATTATTAATATCACGCCAAGCTGATTGCCATTGTCGCACAAATTTCTCTCTCTCTCTCTCTCTCTCTATCTCTATCTCTCGTTGGATCGGGTGCCGTCGAGCGAGAGAGATCCAAGAGTAGTTTCCTGACAACGTCGTTTCCTGAGGATGTCTCTTCTTTCATTTTATATTGCTGTTATTTCCAGCATCCCGATAGGCGAATCGATAAGTCATAAAAGTTGTATATAAAATAACGTCGAATGATCTCCATATATTCCATGACTTTCTCCATAAATTTTCCAATGGAGTGGCTGAATGCAAGAAGCCCAAATTTGTTCGATTCTTTTTTCCACAAATTCACAATAATTTGATGGTGTTCGTTAGAATTCTGGCGCTCTGGTCGGCACCCAGTTTCTCAATTGGTTTTACGCACACCTCTCTCGATGATTTGAATTTCTAACCTACCTACTTTAGACTTTTAAAGAGAGAAACTACATTTTTGCACATAAGTGAACTTTCGTTATCGAAACAATGGAAAATGCGTATGGGATAATCGAAAGAGGGAAGAAACGATACAAAAGAATTGTGGTTAAGAGTTTAACGACAAAGTTTCTTTCTCCTTATCTTTTGTTCTCTTTCGGTTCATAGTTAAAACGAGAGTCGCTTAATAAAAAGAAATCTCGGCACGGCCTCCCGAATGTTTTCGAAGACGACGAAGGAAAGGAAGATCTCGTCCCTAGAGCGAAGAGTCTCGTCTCGCACGAGGGATTAGTATAGCCTGGGCGAAACTTTTTCAATTACGACAAATCCCCAAGAATTATCTATCCTTTGCCTCTCGGTAACGAACTTCCGCGGTGCGCGAAGTAGATCTGCGCTCGGTTCGCTTGCAAAAACGCAAGCACTGGATGACGAAGATGCTGGTGGTTAGCAGTGGTGATGGTATTGGTACGATGATGGTGATTGTGCCGGTGGTGATGGTGGGGGCGGAACGGTCGAGGGGGCAACTTCGTAAACTTTCGAACGAGCATCCGGAACTCGCAAGATAAAGAAGCTTCCCAGCTCGCGGCGATGTCGAGTAGTCCGACCTTTCGAGATGACGTTTCCGTAAATTTATATTTTATCTCTCTTAAGGCGGAACGATATCTTTTTCTTCCTTTCTTTTTTTAAACTCTTGTCTCCGTTAATTTTCTTATGAAACAATGATCTCGTTTCGCCGGTGGATTTGGTGAAATAAAAACGAGAACTTTCGTAACGAACGTCGATATTATAATCAAGAAATTATAATAAAAAATAGGTAATAAATAATATTACAATAGAATAAATGTGACGAAAGATGGCGATTAATAGTACTATTTGTCATAAAACAAATACTATCAACATATCATGATGTTTATAAGAAATATACTTTAACCTCAAAGGATTACTTCAATTTTTGATCCTAAGAAATAAAATAAACGCACAAACCAAAGACATCCACGAAGTTACCTCCGGCCCCTCAAGAAACCATTTCCCAAGCAAGATCCTTGCACCGAACGAACATGCATCACCGCGTCTGTTTAATATTAAAGAAGAAATCCGGACGATAATTAACCCCTCACGGGCGAGCACACCGAATCAACGTCGTCGTCGACTTCGTAAGACTGAGAAAGCGACGACGTGGTGCACAATAACGGGCAAATGTAAAGGAGTAAAGAAAGAAAGGAAGAGAGACAGAGAAAGATACAAGCTGTACATAACGGGCAGACGCAAAAAAGAAAAGCGAGACGGCGAAAGAAAAAAGATATATATCTTATAAAAAGGGCCTCGCCCTGCAGCATCATCCTCGTTGTCCTCCTCTTCGTCCTCTTCGTCCTCAACACTACGACGAGGCAGCAGCAGCATCCGACGTATTCATGCCTGTCGCGGTTTTAAATGCTGCCAGGACGAAAGTAGTGTAGTAAAGGCTGTGGAAAACAGGGGGTGGTTCGGAGAGGCGGAGAAGAGGTGGGGAGGTGATAAGCGTAGAAGTAAAGAAGAAGCACGGCCAGTGGCATTATATTTGTATCGAGGTGCGTCGTCCTCGGTAGAAGAAGTTGAAAAGGGATGAAGCACGAAACGAGAGAGATAGAAAAAGAGCGAGGGGGGCGAGGTGGGGTGGAATAGGGGGTAGTACCGACTGTCGAAGGGGGTAGCGGAGGAGAAAGTGGAGAGAGAAGGAAGAGGGAAGAGGTAACGGAACTAAAGCCTCGACTCAATTAGCTACATCCAGCTTAATGAAAGCGGTCGCGGCGATCCAATAAAATTCTAATAAAGTTGCGCGCTGTTGTGCCGTCGGGAGAGGGTGAACGAGAGAGAGAGAGAGAGAGAGAGAGAGAGAGAAAGAGAGGAGGGAATGCCGCGATGGGAAGAGATATATACCGATGTCGAGCTCGAGCGAACGTTGGACGAACGGCAACGTCAATAGAGCTGGATTCGTATCGCCCGAACAATGTGCATTGCCCACTGGACAAGAGTTGAATGCGCCAAGAGGTGCGGAAAACGAGAGAGAGAGAGAGAGAGAGAGAGAGAATCAGCCTCTATCACTGTCTTTCTTTCTCTCGCTTGAACGCGCGTTCTCTCTTCTCTTCTCTCTTCCGTGGCAGAGGTAGCGCCACGGAAAAGAAAAAAATAGCCTCCAATTCGCATTGGAACTTCCTCCCCTAATTGCATTTCCTGGTCCGTGGCCTCTCGAATCCTTGTCCGTGCAACCGAGTGGCGCAAGAAGAGTGGGAGTAGAACGGGGCGAAAGAGAGATGGAGGGAGGGAGGAAAGAGAAAATAGAAAGACGCGAATTTCGAGCGGGAGCCGATCGAGTCCACGTGCCCGACCGAGCCCGTCAATGATTAACGAGCAACGGCGAGCCATTTTCCACAAATTATGAAGAGCCTCGCGGGAGCGATAGCTACGTTAACAAACGAATCTAGAGAGAAAGAGAGAGAATGAAGAGGCCACAGATACTCTCTCTCTCTCTCTCTCTCGCTCTCTCTCTAGGTATATATACATACGTGTAAACGTCTAGACTCTGAAGAACCTACGATATCGTTCTTCTCGATCGAATCCAATCAATCCTTCTCTCGTTGATTCGTAGCAGTGATATTGATACGATTGCACGAGGCAGTACATATGTATGTATCTCGTTCTCTCTCGCTTTCTCTCTCTAGTACCGTATGTTACCACCGTGAAATTTTCATGCTCTCGAACGTCTCCTCCGGGGACGCATCTGGTATGTTAGCTTGGGCGGGAGCGAGCCACATTTAACGAGTTATTCGCGCTCGCGCGCGCGTGCCGCTGACACGCTCATTTGTTTCCACGCGGTAACGGCCCGTGATAAAACGAATCAAATTTTCTGCATTTTCTGCAGTCCCCCGAAAGAGAGAACAAGTAGAGAGAAAAAACAACAAAAGAGGGAAAACGAGAGTACGAGAGACGGGTAATTACAACGAGGAAAGGGGGTAGGAGGGAGGGAGGGTTGAAATTTCGTAATTCTCTCGAAATCGAAAAATTTCGGAACGAGGAAATTGCGAATTCGATCGAATCGATAAGTCGTTCGATTACCGACCAAAAATGAGAAGGAAACTAACGCACTATTGTTTGAAAGATCGCAACTTGGGATTCGGTCCCTTTATGTCTCGAAGGTAATGTCGTCTGTCTAATGGTAGTTCTCTATCTCTCTCTTTCTCTNCCCACACGTTCTCACTCTCGTTTACTTGTTGCCTTTGGTCACGCTAATTTGAAAATCAGTGATATCTTTTAATCAAAGGCACGTTCAAAGGTCGCGCGCTCGTTCCCTTGTCCTTGATAAACGCGAGCACGCCTGCTTCCTCATTCGATGCATTTCAATGCACTACGGAAAATGCATTCTGCTAGCGACCAGAGCTAAATAGAATCGATTGTCTTCCTTCGAAGCGCGATTAATCTAACGATCGTGGCTATACGTATTCACCACGTGCACGAAACGTTGTACGTGTATGTGTGCGGGGACGTGAAAGTTTTGGAAAGTGGGTAAACCCTATTAAAAAGAGATTATTATACGGTAGCACGGTGAGGTAACCGATCAAGACGAATAGCCACGGAAGAAAAGTGATTCTCCCGAGGAGGTATAATACGAGTCCTACGACCTCGAGAGTATACCCTCAGGGACCACCCCCGGGATCATAATTCTCTATTTACGTGAAGGATGGACCCTGCTCTCCGTACTTTCTTACTTTATCATGAGATACCCCGTGACGCTGGTTGCTGCTTTTGGAATACGCTTTCCCGATTACTTTACATTGTATTATTAAACATCAATACGTTGTTATAAATCGGGAACGATCATTATGCACGTACACGAGCGTTATAGGGTGACCCAGATCTTTTCCTCGCCCGAGCTTTGCTCGAATATTTTATGAGAGAGAAGACGAGAGAAATTTGTCAGCTGTTCGGGGGGGAGTCTCGAGGTATTTCGTAGGAAATAAATTTTCGTTATCATCTTCGATCCCTTAATTACGTATATGTAGTATCTTTTTCTTAACCTATTCGCAGAATTTGTTAGGAAAATTTGACTGGGAAAACAATGGAGCATCCTGTATAATAATAAAAAAAAAAGAAAAAAGGAAAATCAACCGTTTCCTTCCGTTTCTTTGCACTTCAAGCATAACCAAATTCTCGTCAACATCCGGATGATTATCCAAGAGGAAGATCGAACCGGAAGCGAGAGAGTCGTTCTCGAATTTCGGTATTTGCAGAGTACATACACCGCGATCGATCGACACTCTCCGCACCCAGAATTTCCTGACCGCTAAACGCGAACCGCGAACAAACAACATCGATCGTCGCGTCGTCGTCGGAGAAATCATTCTGGAATTTATTCAGTTTTCCTTTCCCCGTTCGAAAATTACTTCTCTCGAGTCGTCTTTGTTTCCCGACACTTGGGAAGCGCTCTCGATCGGAATGAGAAAAAGAGAGATAGAAAATCGAATATCGCGAGAAATCGGATACGATGCGGACGCTGATAGAGAAAGGTACGAAAATAAAGGGAAAGGGAGATAAAAAGTGGAACGGTGGGGGAAAGGGGGGAAGGGGAGATCAACGGGCAAGAGGAAAAGCGGCCGGCTCGAACAAATACGATTTCGTCGGCGAACGCGCGGAGCTCACCGCATTTTCGTCCTCGCGTGTTAATCCCTTTATCCCTGATGTGTCGTCCCCCTCGCCCTTCCTCTTTTCTTCCTTCCTTCCTTCCTTCGCTCCTACCCCCCTTTCATACGCGAGCACACTTGCCAATTCCTCCCGGCCCTGTTTCAATCCCCCACCGCCACCCCCGCACCCTTCGCATCGCGATTCCTCCTTTTTCCCCTCGATCTTCGACTTCAGCCCTTCCTTTTGTCTTCGCCATTCCATTTATTTCCCTCGTTACTCCTTTCTTTCTCCCACCCTACCCCTTTTTCTTTTTCTCCCATCGTCTCTTTCTATATATCTATCTATCTATCTGTCTCTATCCAGTGGAAAACTCTTAAAACGTTTAGCCGGGAGAGATTCGATACGACCTTCGAAGGGATATCCTCCCGGACGTTTCCCTTCCTCTTCTTCTTCTTCGATTTTTCCACCTTTTATTTCTTCGAACGAGTCGATTCAGCGGTCGCGTTCTTCGAGCTTTCGTCCGTGATATCTAATTATCTTCGAACGTGTATCGTGTATTTATCGGGGAACGGAGAAAGGGTGTCGTAATGAACGAATACTGGCGCGATTGTCCTGGTCAATTTTCTGAGGGTTATTGATCGTGGATGTCTCGTAAAAAAGGGCGTGATTTTTGTTTAGAAAGATTGCTTCCTTTTTTGATGCGATTAAATTTCTCGGATCCTATATCAAATTATGTAATTATTTTTTCAACATACGGTGGACACGTTGACGTTCTCGACTAAATATCCATATTTCACGCGACAACGCTATAATTTGAAATAAATACCATGAAATTTAAACGCAATGGTCATCACACGACGTGACATCGATATCGCACGTAACCCAAGCATATCGTTAACGTTAAAATATCCGATGGAAATTCCGGAAATTAATGAATTAATGTATTCACGCACCTTTCAATTATCCACTACCGATTCGATTCGTTTCTTCTTCCAGTTTACGCGCGCGACAACGGGCTAACGCCGACAACATAATCGCATTTATTCACGGCGCGATAACAATAAAAAGCAACGCTAAAAAAGTACCTACGCGTATACGCTAAAAATCCGCCGTGACGCGTCTTGCGCGATAAACGTAAGCCCGTTTTGAATGAAAACACAAGAGGGAGGGAGAGAGAGAGAGAGAGAGAGAGAGAGAGAGAAAGTAACGCTACGAATCCTCGTCGCGATTTTGCGAATACTTTCGCTTACTAGAGTCCGCTCGCTATCGCGCGCTAAAAGATTAACGCTTTTGTCCGGTACGTTTTATCGCGACTACTACCACTAGGATACTACCACTACTACTGTGAGAAAAAGAGAGAGATAGAGAAGCGTCGTATTTCTTTGGGTTCCGGGCACGTGCGCCTGCAGAAACCGTACGTTTTACATCTGTTCACGCTCGGCCGACGGTATACTAAAATAGAGCCGGAGAGTTTATCAGACGCCCATGTTACAACATATACTACCCTAACCGCATGCAGAGAGTAGGAGAGAGAGAGAGAGAGAGAGAAGGGAAGGGGAAGGGAGAAGACCGGTAGGTTATTTTGCTGCCGTCATAGGTACCCACAAAACGTTCCGCTATATCTTGCCATAGCGCGCCATCACGAATAACATGCCGCTCGAATACTCGTACAAGAGTTGTCTCTCTCTCTCTCTCTCTCCCTTTCTCTTTCTACTATATGCACACGTTGTTGCACGTGCCATCGCGTCATCCCTTGGATACGAAACGTTCTATAGATATAAACGTATGTACGTGCGAACGTATGCACGGACGGTAACCTCCGCTGCTATTGCTGGTGCCCTGTCCGGCATAAGCAGGCGCGCGCGCGCGCACGTGCCACTACGTGTCGTATTATGAACATAATTTCTACGGTACGCGGTCATATATATGTATGTATCTATATAGATTATTTACGTAGGTAGGTATTTGTAATATATGTATACGTAACTATGAATATATTTATATATGTATATATGTATATATGAGTTCCTATATTGCATATACATATCTCTATCGAACGGTCGAGAGAGGTGCATCAACCTATGTAACACGGTGTCTCGTATTTCTCTCTTCTATGGAGAAAGTAAGAGAGAAAGAGAGAGAGAGAGAGAGAGAGAGAGACGTAGGTGTTACGCGTATGATTCGCAAGGCGCTTACACACTACCTATATATCCATACGTATATTCTGACGTACCTATATATTTCTACCTATAGGTTGGTACACTCACGTCTCTACGCACGTACCTACATACGTACAGACTCCGAGTGCTTCAAAAGTCTAGACCGCAATTTCTCCGCTCGCTCGAGAGACTCGCTTTAATTATAAGCAGAAAATATCCATTCTAGCAAACGTCCACGGAAATAACTTGCTTTTTAGTGGAACGTAACCTATACTCGGGTTTTTTAAGACTACAGGGTATGTGTATGTATGTATCGGGGGGGATACGCGCGTTCTTCGAGATTTTCGAATGAATTTCTTTCGGGTGGATCGCCATAAGCGATGTAAAATACATTCGTAACTACGTACATATATAAGTATACGTGTGTAAGCGTAGGTAACGTATGTGTTATGCTTTGATAATTTACGACAGCACCCGCTGTTTTTCTCTCTCGCTTTTATACGATCTCTTCCCCTTCGGAAAAACCGTACGTCGTCTCGTAGAAGCGAGCACGTTGCAGCCTATCGATCATCGTTACTCTCGCACCTCTTCCTCCTCTTCCTCCTCCTCCTCCTCCTCCTCCTCCTCCTTCTACTCCTACTCCTTCTCTTTTACCCCCATACACTTTTCTAATTTAACCTCCGCTCTTTGGCACCACTTTTTTGCCGCGACTCGATTGAGCTGCCCCTCGATCGTAATTTACATTCTACGTAGGTACCTACGTACGTATGTACGAGCATACACGCGATAATAACCTGTTGAATTCACCGATCCAAACTACTCCGCTTCGTCGATAAATTCATGTTTATCCATGGAACACCCCATTCTTTGCCTACGGCGAGATATGGGTTTTAGATTAATTCGTACACGATTCTTTGATCTTTTGTTGGGTGTAATCCATGTCAATTTTTCGATTATGTATGAATTCGCGGAGGATATAAGTTTATTTGTGTCTATAAATATAGACGTGTATTGAGATTGGGAAGATTATAGTAACAATAAATTGGAAGAATAAGAATTAAATTTCTATTCTTATAGATTCCAACTTTGAATTCAAATAAAAATAAATAAAAACTGATTTAACAAAATTACAGTTCGATTCTGACAATTCATAATTGGAATCTAGAAAAAATAAAGTGTATTAAGAAATCGATAGTTACGTCAAACAACGGCAACTTTGTTCGAAAGTGTAAAAGGATCGTTCGAGTTTAAAAGCACCGAGAAGAAAATACTGATCGTTCTCGTAACATCGATCAATCCACGAAGACACACGCTCGAGCGCGTTTCTTGCGCAAGAGTCGGGAGGAAGGTGGGAAAACGTTTTTCTCTCCTTTTCAACGTTCGCTCGAGATAAACCCTTTTTCGTGGAAAGGTAGTAGCGAAAGAAGGAGCCCCGGTTAACGGAAGAAAGATTTACCACTTCCTAGTCTACGACTTTTTCTTCCGTTCGATCTTTGCAAGTATCTGTCAATCTCCTTCTCGTACGTGAGACGTATCCTTATTGGAGTTTCTTTTGTACAAGTGTATTATGTAAGTACTGAATAGTTCTAAAGAAACAAACAAAATACTAGAAAATAGCTAAAAATAAGTCACTTATAACGTTACAATTATTTAACATTAAATTTAACATCGTAATATAGGTACCGTCTAATTCCTAGATAGTAAAGAAAATATTGCAAAATAGTTAGTCTTTCGTAACACTAAAATCGTTTAATATGAAATTTAACGTCATAATGTTAAATATATACGTACTTTAATATATCCATCAATTTGTCGTTATCGTAAACAAATATATAAAATAAAAAATAGCCACTATTAAATCACAGAAAGCACGCAATTCATTTGTAACAAATCTCATTATAGAATAAAACGTGTAAAAAAGTTTCGAACAAGAACAACATAAATCTCGACTATAAATACACGGTAGACGGATAATAGCGTGAACAGCTCGACGGTGAATTGGTACAGCAAAGTAACGCTTCGTCGCTCGCTAAGCGTCCTCGCTAAATTCTTAGCCCGAGTGAGAGTACGGATGAGGACGAACGAACGAACGAACGAACGAGTGGAGTACTCGAGGAAAGTTTGGGTACTCGTATACCCCACACATATACACGCATACATCCTTGTATACGTAAAGACACAAGTAGACACGACGTATGGGTATACGTATGTACACACACACGCGCGCGCGCGCGCGCCCGCACACACCTATATATTACTTACATACACACAAACGGACGTAGTAGCTTTCTCTCTCGCGTTCACTTCTTTCTATCGGTTTTCCGTCGTTCACTACTCTTTATCCTCTCTCTCATCTGTGAGGTGTATACGATCCATCTTCCTCGCACGGCTGCCTATCCTCTCTTTTACCTTTCAATCAAACCGGGACTCGGCCGGCTCTCACGGAAAATTCCCAACAAGAAAAACTTTTTTCTCCGTTTTTTTTTCCATCGCGGTGGTCAAGCGCTCGCTTGCACTTGCTACCATTTTTCCAAGCGAGCTTTTTTGTTCCTTCTTTTTTTTCATGCCGATCGCACGCTTACCGATCCAACGTATACACGCGAGAACGTAAAGGACACGTGGGAATCGATTCTAAGAGACGGTCGATAATGAAGTAATCGAGAATCGAACGAGCGTGAACTCGACGGAACCGAATCGATCGCGATGACTCGTAATGATTCGCGTAATGCACGCGCGGAACGTTATACGTTCGCTATTCTGCTCTTCGAATAACGCGAAGAGCTAAAGCATCATGCTCGTGTCGAGTGGCACGCACGTTCGTTGCATTCCGCACGGTTCGATTCTTTTCGACTCCACTCGTCGCGTAATCTCTATAGCTTTTGATACCGTTCGTGCGGAACGCGACATAGATTTACGTTCTACGCGTAATTTGTGCTTGATTACGGTACTACGCGATTGCTATATGTATTTATAATCATGTTCGATAGTCTACATGAATACACGTCTTTTAGATACTTTAAATAATCTTTTTCTAGTTTGAAAATATAAAAGATGCGATCGGAAAGATATTTATGTGTTTATACAATCAATATGGAGACCCGATAAAAATTCTCATCTATAATATTTGTTTTACCGTTGTATCCTTATATTATACCTATTTTTTTAAATATTACAAACATTTATTAACCATGCAAAAATACAATTACCACGCGATAAATAGAAGCATGCTCCGTGTCGCAAAAAAATGCGACGATAAATTCCCAACGTATATTTCTCTTCGGCGTACTTTCCGCATCTTTCATACTTCACTCCCGTTCTTCACCCCCCTCAGCATGGTTCCGCAGCTAAAGTCGGATTTTCCTGATCTCGTAGCTACCACCGTACCTACCAGCCACCGTCTGATCCTTCGAGAAAAGGTCTTGAATTATTTAAAGAGAAATTTCGCGAAAACTACGAACGCCGAGGATATATGTATTCCGTCGTAATGCTCGGAACTTATGCGAGGACTGTGACCGATTCCGATTCGAGATTAGGAAAAATTCGTCTCGCTTCCCCTTCTCCACTTTACGATACTTAAGAACAACTTTGTCGGTTCTGTCGTTTCGATAAAAAAGGAAGACGGAGGGGACGTCAAGCGAGGGTGAAAACTTTTCGAAGCTTTTGAACGATCGCATCAATTTGTTACGTTTCTACATACGGTGGGTGGGGGTTTCTAAAAATTCTTGCGTTATGCAAAACTGATTGATATAAACAAAAAGCAGGATTGGGTTTCAAAAATGAAACAACTGAAGAAACTTAACCGAAAAAGAGAAAAGAGGAAAAGCTAATAAGAAATCGACATTTTTTTATCGCAAAGAGCCAATCACGATGAAGAAAAATTCACGAAACGAATTTAGGGTGACGACGATGATGAAAACGACGAAAACTACTAAGAGAATTCAAGGAAAGGGTGAAAGGGTTGAAAAAAGTTAGGGAGCCCGACTATTTTCGCGCGAATCCATTCGCACTTTTTTCCAATTAGACGGAAACGTTCCCTAGCGTTCATCGTCGTGGTCGTAGTCGATCGATCGATCGAGTCACCTAACTACCGGTATTTTTTTATTGTTACGTGCTTGCACCCGCGGTTATTGTGCTAAAACGCGTTCTCTCCGGCTAGGTAACGAACGTATGGCGGATCGAAGTTCTGGAGGGAAAGGAAATAAAACGAAACGTGAAAAAAGGAGAGTGAAAAACGCAAACAAAAAATAGAAAAAATAATCAAACAACAACGAAGCTGGTATACACTCATGCAATGTAGGTATATGTACACACGTATCGCGCAGAGACGAGTTTCTCGTTATTTCAACGATTCTTGACGAGAATCCGAAGCCGAATGAAGGAAAGACGAAGACGAAAAGGACAAAGAAAACGCGAGCATCTAGATTTCTCCGTGAAAACGGCCTACTTCCTTCCTCTTCTTCCGCCTTCTTCCTTCTTTTCCTTTCTTCGTACTTGTATACGTGTTTTAACGTCCGTGTCTGTGTGTTATTTTTCGCTTTTCCTTGGCTCGACTCACGATTCGAAAGGAACATCTCTCCGATTGTTCGCGGAAGTAATCGTTCGAAGTACTTGTTCGTAGTAACCCATATCTTTTGTACAACGACGACTCTCTAGGTTTCTCTCTTCCTCTTCCTCTTCCTCTTCCTCTCTTCCTCTCTCTCTCTCTCTCTCTCTCTCTCTCTCTCTCTCTCTCTCTCTCTCTCTTATCATCGGCGTGAGTCTGTTGACGAGACCCTTTTCCTCGCTTTTTTTCACGCTGATGGATTCGTATATATTTTTCCTTTTCCTTCTATGCGCCAGAATCTGGGATATCGTGGGATATCGCTGCAATTTTTCGTTGCAACGGGTGTCTCGTGATCATCAACGTCGTAGATAATTCTTTTCTTTTCAGGGTGAAATTTCTTTTCAGAGCATAAAAGGGACGATAAGAGTAACGAGGGAATCTGAGACGAAAGATGAGATGAAAAATAACGAAAAATAGGATGAAGGTCACGTATGTTTATATTTTTGTTAATATCTCAATACCTTCTTTCTTTCTTATTATTTTTTAACGATTTTTTTATCGAAAATCATGTAATTATTTATTCATAAAATTGAGAAGTGATTAAAAGGTGGACACCTTGTACACTAGACACGATCGAAGAATAGAAACAGTAAGAGAGACAGAGAGAGTAAAGAACGAAAACTCGTGCTCGGGGATTGACTCGAAGAGAGAGTGGGTTGAAAAGGAGAGTCGACGTAAAAAGAAGGAAGGAAGTGAGATGAGGAAGATGCACCGAGAGTAAAAAGAACGAGAGAAAGAGAGTGAGAGATAGATAGAGGACGAAAACGGCGTTGATTCCTCGACTGCGGCGGACAATAGGCGCATCCATCGTTGGGCCATGCTCTATTTTCTTTCCGTCTTTCTTACCTCTGTCTTTTCTTTTATCACTCCGATACTACCGAAAAAAGCGAGAGAGAAAGAGAGAGAGAGAGAGAGAGAGAGACTTATTCCTCGAAACATCACGGTTCGTCTTATCCGATGTTTGCACGATAGAAAACACGTGACCCAAGTAAGAAAGAGAGAGAGAAAGAGAGAGAGAGAGAGAGAGAGAGAGGGAGACCTCATTCCTTCCTTCTAACATCTCACGAAAAGAAGACTCGGTTAAGGACACTACGGTGCACCGAACTTGTTTTTAATCAGTATCGAGCATCTTTTAGCTTTCCTCGTGATCTTCGACAATACGACGGAGGAAAAATAACGATTTCACGATCCGACTTTCTTCGAAGGCCAAACCGTATCTCGTGTTGTACACAAGACATATCTACAGCGTGGAGAGTGAAGTTGAAGAATGTCGAAAGAATTTCAAAGCTATCGTTCCGCCAAGCTCCTTTTATATCGGAGTAAACAGAACACGTTGTTTGCTTTCGTGGAGAGTTCAGCTCGAGGCTCGCGAAGAACGCGTAAAATGGTGTGGATGAAAGCGAATTGGCGATCGTTTCGCCTTTCGACGCACGTTCCCCATTGTTGATACTTTTAACGATTCGCATATAACATGGGGGCTAGCAAAATGTTTCGAGCATGATTTTTTTAAACATTTGACATTATTTTTAACTCGACGGAATTTTTGTTAAACTCTTAAAAAATTGTTATAATCATATCGAGACATCTAACGGATCCGATTAATCAAATAATTCTAATCAAATGTTATTATATACAAAAATATAATGTTCTGTATCCTCCCGTGATAGAAAATGTCGAAAACTACGTTCGGCATCGTAGATTTTCATACGTACGTGACGCGTGAAGCGATAAGCAGCGCGGGAAAAAATCGCTAATTTTTGTTCGGGGACGAGGCGCGAGGTAACACACGTTCCAACGCGAGCTTTTTGAATAATTGCGGCTGACGAGAACGTCGACAAGGAGCGCGTGGTATTTCCTCTCTCTTTTTTTTCTTTTTTCAAGTATACCACCCGGCGCGCTGTCATAAAAATGTAGATCGAGTTACGGAACGGGAGGACAAGCCCTGTCATTTTTAATAATAACTAAACAAAAAAAGGTATAAATAAAAAAACAGTGACAGCACGAAGACAGGCAGGACGTGGAAAACCAGATCGAACATGAGTGATCGATGCACTTCGATGCATTTCGACGCATTTCATCGAATTTCATCGAATTTTAGCGAAGTTTGTTACAAGATCACCGCGGAACCGACCGCGCGGGGCGGAAACGCACGCACGCACGCGGTTTCGGTAACGTATCGGGATTCTTCTCGATACAAAAGGCGGCGCGTCTAGCCGCGAAGGCGGAAACGAGCCGAGGTGTGTTCTTTTTATTTGGAGGGTCGCACAAAGAGAGGGTCTGTCTCGCTTCGCTCGTTCCATCCTCCTCCTCCTCCTCCACCTCCACCACCGCCTCCCCTTTCTTCTCAATCCCTCTTTCTCGCTATCTCTCTACCTCTCTATCGCTCTTTTTCTTTCTCTCTTCCTTTTTTTTCTCTCGATCGCGCGACAGGGCGTTACGATCGTTTCACAAATATGAAATCTCGCTGCTGCTGTTGCTGCTGTTGCTGCTACGACGATGGAAGCAGCGCCGGCACCTGTCCCCGTCACGTACACACGTATCACGCACACATACACACATGCACAGGGGAATGAAACGGCGAGGATGCCCTTTCACGGGCCTTTCTCTTCCGGCGCCACGCTTTTATAAGTGGATAATGCCGTCTGCGATGTCGCCGCCGCCG
>JAIFRP010000039.1:587952-603313 GCA_032403825.1 Odynerus spinipes | reverse complement strand
AAGTTAACTCTAGCTTTACCCGGAAATTAAATAGAGAAAGTATATCCCACGACTTTTCGCTTCTCGATTCGATCAAAAATCGATGTCTCTTCTTTTACGCTCTCTCTCTTTCTCTCTCTCTCTCTCTTTCTCTCTCTCTCTCTCTCTCTGGAATGAGTAGGTTGTAGTGTGTACTGATAATGTAACACAGTCTGAGAATATTATTATACTTTATTATTATATCACACTGTACTGTTAATTTTTGTAATATATAGCCTAATGCTAATAAACGTTATTCATCATCATCATCTCTTTCTCTCTCTGACACACCGGCGATCGATCTAGAGAGGCGTCAAAAGGAACTCGCTCCAAAACGTTCGTCCAATAGAAAAAAAGGCGCGAAAAAGACTAAAGAAAAATGCTTCTCGTGTTTGTCTTATTCGCGTACACCGAAGAGAGAGAGAGAAACAGAAGCGCGCGCGTGCTCTTCGAAAAAGGGTCGTAACTCATTAGTTAAGGATGATGAGACGGAAGAAAAAGAAGACAGACGGAGAGTGGCGTAAAGGAGACAATGGCTACGTACGCAAAAGAACGTGCGTACACGCACGCATGTATATATATATATATATACATAGGGATACATTAGGTTCGGATGCGCGATCTACGGCGATGGCGAAAAACACGCGCGAGAAAGGGAAAAAGGGCTGAAGATAAAAGGGAAAGGGAGAGAAAGAAAAGGAAACGGAGATAACAGACGGTGTCTTGCGTTTTCCGTCAGCAGCATCGGAAAGGAGCGAAGAGAGAAGAGTAGTGGAAAAGTGAGGGGTAGAGGGAGAATGGAGTGAGGGAGGAAGGGGGGATGGTGTAGATACTCCCGTTTGAACGAAGAGAGGAAAGCTTTGCCGTTGACGAGGAGAGTTTTTTAATTAGCGTCCTGTGATCTGTCGTGCATTTTTAGTTCACCTCTTCCGCACCTTCTCCGACATCGCGTAGCAATCTCGCGGCACCTATCGTATGTTCGCGTTGCGAGAAGCTCGTCGAGAGTTCGACGATACCGAGACGACGCGAAAGACACGGTCACGTCTTTTCCCTTCGTTTCATTTTCTTTCGGTTACTCCTCCTGACTTCTGCTCGCGGCATCGCCAAACAGATTGCTTCCTATCTTTTCCGTCTCTTCGTTACTCGGCTCGCGAACTCCACGTCCCCCTGAGATGACGCGGGCACGAGTTGCGAGTAATTTGCTAACGATAAGAAACCGCGAGGAGTCCAACGGGAAATGATCAAAGACGAGGACGACGTCTCCGGATAAACCAAGATACCGTCATTCCCGACGGTGCTCCACGTTCCTCTTTTTCTTTTTCTTCTTCTTCTTCTTTCTATTTTTCCATCTAAACTTTCTTCAAAAAGAAATTCGATTCTAGACAAAGACGCAACGATATCTTTGATGTCGCATAAAAAAGTTCACGGTTACTTTTCATTTTGAAATTCGCGCTGACGCGCTGTGCAAAAGAGCGCCTGTGAGGCGATCGGCTCTCGTTAAAAACGGGTCGGCGTAAAACGGGGCAGCTATCTGCCGCACCATCTTTTATTTATCGTCGGTCATTATGCCGTCTCGCGCGCACGAGTCGGCCCTTTTTTCTTCCCTTCGCTCCACCTACGAGTAGGCGCGCGCGCGCGCGCGCGAGCGCACAACGTTGACCACGGTCGAGCAAGCACCGCTTAAGCATCGGGCGGGAAAAGAAGAGCGCGATGAAGAGTTAGAAGAAGAAGAAGAAGAAGAAGTAGTAGTAGAGAAAGATGAAGATGAAGAGGCAAAGGAGAGGAGAAGTGCAGCTTCCGGGCGTGCGAGCGTATATTTCGCCCGTCGCCTCTCTCGTTCCGGCTAGTTTACCCAGAGTAACCTAGCCTACTCCTAAACCGCAATCTTCGTCGACTCCACCTCCGCCACCTTCGCCTCCCACCTTCTTTTGCTCTTTTTCTCTTTCTCTACACCCGGCCGATCCTAGACTATCTCTTCGGGTCCAGCGACCTCGTTGAATCGGTCTCTTGCTCGTTCGGTCACTTATACCTACCATGTGTTTCGATCTTTATGTGTCGCACATGCACGTATACACGTACGAATGCTATATTGGTATAGGTATATATTACAATATTCATTTGTGTGTGTGTGTACGCGCGTGCGTGCGTGCGCGCGTGCGTGTGTGTGTAGATATACCTGTATGTATCATTGTAAATCAGTATTTTTCAACCTTCTTTATCTCACGACACACTTGAAGCTATAGTCAAACTTGCTTGGCACACTTGAATTATGATAATTAAAAAAAGAGTATACTTTATTATAACAACGATATACTTGTATAATCAATTTAAAGAGCTTTTCATTTTTATATGTACACGTCTTTTGGACTATTTCAAAAATAATTTACTGATCTTTAAAAATGTTCACAGTTCACTGGTTTAGATATTCGTGTATGTGTATAGGTAAAGCTCCATTATCGTTCTCTATTCAATCATGGACGTATAAAAGACGAAAGGATGCTAAAGACTATGCGTGGCGACCCGACTACACGTTGGTCATACTTATTGCGAGAAAGCTTCAGTTTTTCGTTAAAGATTCTAGCTGGACCAAAGGGCTGCTTCGTGAAGCATACTCGTGCCACTAGCGTCCATAGCACAACGATGGCGAGCCGGAGCGTCGACACTCGTCGCGCGACGAGACAGGGGAATAAATTAACGAGGTGTTTGTCTTCTTTCTACTCCTCCTACTCCTCCTACTACTACTACTCTGTCTTCTTCTTTTCTCTTTGTTTTTTACCGCGTCTTTTAACGATTCGAGATTAAAATCATCGTGGCTTTAATAACAACACCGAGCGGGCGAGTTAAATGAGGCATGCGTATTATTCCTACCCTCTTCGTTTTTCCTTTTTTACTCTCGAAGAAGTTATTTGCGTTTCTCGTTGACCATAAAAGTTGAATCTTCTTGAATTCGTGACATGTCTCGTGGAGCCTTCGACGATCCTTTTGAGTGATGTAGCGAACGAAAGGGTGTAGTCGTGTGATCAGGCATGAAAGATGAACGCGATTTTCCGGAGCAGTAAGGAAGAAGAAAGAAGGATGAATGTCGAACGTGGCTGGAAACTTTGAGGAAAATCGTAAACCATCTAACGTTGGCCTCCGTCCAAGAAACACCGCAACTGGATGTCGATGAAGATCGATAAAAAAATGTCTAGAGTGTACCATTCATGTGAGTACATTATATATGTATACATACATGGAATCGTCGTTTATTCTTATAATAAACAATAGCATGTAAATAGGTGTAACAGTTTGTACAATATAACAAGGCTAATCTACAAAATTATTCATCCGTGCTGACGAATTCGTGCGATATAACGAGGCTAAGATTCGTGTAATAAATCTATCTCTTAACGGGTAAAATAATTAATAACGATGAGCGATTCACGATCGGAGCATCGATAAATATAAAATTTCTCTTGCGACGATCGCTCGGGTAGTAGTAGTATTATCGACTCCTCTGTTGACAGCGATACTCTATGAGGTCAGGAAGGAGGATCACAAAAGCGTTATATGAGTGTCGCATTTCGAAAATTGCGCCGCTCAAAGAAACAAGAAGTTTACGTCATAAGGCGGCTTCTCCCCTTACAGATTCATTGCACTTTCAAACAGTTCCAGCATCCTCTTCATCTCCTTACTGAAACCAAGCGAAACGGGTTCGGTACAACGAGCGGAAGAGTAGGAGACTATGCACACAGAGCGAAATGACTGTTTGACCTGTTCTAATATTTATGGAGGCTGCTGCAACGAAATTAACTGAAACAACTCTTATTTTTCATTTACTAGAGCGTACGTCCTTTTTCCGAGGGAAAACATTTGATCTTTTGTAACGTAAAGTCTCGCTTCGAGTGACTCGCAATCGGATAAATAAATAAAAACTTTATGTAAATGGCAATGAATTTTGTACGATGTAACGAGATTTAAGAGCAAGAAACTTATATAATACTTACATTTGCTCCGCCAACTTGTAAACCGGTGCCATGTATTTGGATAATTCTTCGCACTTTGCCATTAATTGATACATGGATTTTATATTGTGATCTACGGCGTCGCACGTTTTACATACCGCGTCCCTGTAAGTTTCCAAACATCCGACCGTAAGCGCAGATGCCTGTAAATGTTGTAAATATATTGCCTCCGTACACTCATGGATCGATCGCTAAAATAAAGTTAAAAATTATATACGCTGTGTAAAATAGCAGCAAGATTTTCTGTAAGAGCATCGACCGAAGTAGCTATTTTCCTCGCTTCCATTTCCAATTCGTTTAACACGTTATGATCTAGCAAAGGTAACTGTGGAGTCAATGCTTGTCTATACAAACAAGGAGTGGAACTTCTTGATCCTGGAAAAGATGGAGTCTCTCCTTTTTTCGTAACTGGACTAGACAATTTTATCTTATTCTCTAAATCTTCGGTTACAAATAAAACCATGTCTCCGTCTTGCATCACCGTTCCTTCTAGTTGTAAGTAACCCATTGCTTTGTGATAACTTGGCGGATCTAAATCCTCCTCTTCGTTTGGACTAGTATCTCTACTCTTTAAATCCAATTGATCCGGTCTATTTCCAATCCCATTCATCTTTTCCAAACATTCTCCCAAATACTTTCCATCGATATCCGGAGATTCTATAAGGGATCTCAACTCAGAAATCGGTGGGGAAGATTGCGAATCGAATGATATTTCTGAATAAGAAGCTGTCATCTCGTGCAACTGAAATAATGACATTACTAACAATTGCTGCAAAGTGTTTCGTTATTTAGAAGGTTGAGTCAAATGTGAAGTTTATTAACTCATTATTTTAATTTCTTCAGATAAATATTACATAAATACAATTTGTTCGTGAAAGAAAAAAGTAAAATTCAAGATGTCAACAAAGTTATTTCATTTTACATTTGACATTTGACACAACCGAAAAATTCTAACCTTACTCTATCTTCGTCGTAGTCAACTGGATTTTTTTCAATTCGAGCCGATCCCGTTGGCTTTGACAAATTTTCAGCATCTTCCATGTCCATTTTTATTACTTAAACAATTAAAGATATTGTTTAAATAAAGTTCTATCCGAAATACCGACGTTGCTTATTTTTTGTTTCTATCACGCATGCAGTGTCAAACGCAATCATTACCAACTTCTGCGCAGTAATTTCTGCGCATTCTCCAGTCTTGCGCGGGATGTATTCAAACTTACTCATCGCACACGGTGATCTCCAAACAGGTTTCTATATGAGGTAAATAACAAAAACAATTGTCTTAACAATTCTTTAGCAAATAGAAAAATTGTATTATAATGATCATATTAACAATCTGTTACATAAATGTTGCATTAATATTTAAAGTACTCAAAACTTTGCGCTCTAGATTATTTAAATGTTGAATATATGCAGGGAAACAGTGATGGGTCGAAAAATTTGCAAGAAAATCTCGCAAATATTGCCCAAGATTCAAATGATAAATGGAATCTTGCAGTAGGTCTGGATCTTCTTCCTCCTCATTTTCATCCTCTAAACCTTCTAAATCTGCATAATAAAAAAGTGTTACTGCATAGAAATACATGTAGGTATATTCATTTTAGTTAGTTATATAAACAGAGGACAAGAGTATTGAATCTACATCTAAAACAGAATATAAAATTTATATCTTACGTAATAAATTTGTCTCATTTCCTGGATCTATTAAAGCTTCATTTCCTTCAGCATCGTCGTCATCATCATCGTCGGATTCCTACAAATTCAATGTTTTATATATTATATATATCTAATTTTTAGTCCAATACCAACAGATACATACCTCACTTTCTTGAGTGGCATTAATTACTTCAATATCACACAATAACTCATTAATTATTAATTTAAAAATCTTAACAAGAACCGGTATAGTGGTCCATTGACAAGGTTGTGCTTCTGCTTTACTTCTCGTCCTTACACCAACTTCGCTTCCTAAGAAGAGAGCATTTATTACATTTTTTATACCTATACAATCCGTTTATTTCCTATTTTTTAATTCTAAATATTCTTACCAGAAAATATTTGGTCCCCTTTGACAGTAATTTCATTCAATCTACAGTCATCGTGTGTTACACCATATTCGAGTATTTTGCACAATGCTACAGTTGCTACTTTACGATCGTATCTACCAAAGAAAAGAGGCTGTCTGCTAACCCATTCAGACAGTACAAAGGCAAGAGCACTTTGCCCAGTGGGACCAGGTACAGTAGACAAAAAGTTCAAAACAGCGTCAAATTCGGTGTTTATAAGATGTGCATATATCATAATCAAACTTTGTACAACCGTTAATGTTTTAGCTCGTTGCATTTTACTAAGAACAGCTTTCAATAATAAATCTAAATTTTCTCCTAATGTACTTCCAACATTTCTTATTAAAGTGGTCACTAAACGGCCAACGAATGTTGCAGTGAACTCACTGGACTATAAATGTAAAAAAAACGTACATTATAACAAACACATTTCTCATAAATAAAAAGATAAGCAACATAAAATATTCTTTATAATATTACCTGTGGATTTAACAACTGTGCAATTATTTGCAAAATATATTGTAATCCAGTCTGGCCATCGCTGTCTCTATGAGCAGTAACTTCGCGTGCAGCCACAGACAAATATGTACGTATCACCTCTCCTCCACTTTGTAATGTCCCATTATCATCAGAGTTAAGAATGCAATGACAAGCAGCAGGAAAAGCAGTTTCGATTAAAGCATTACTTAATGGTCTTGGTGAATATTGAACAAGAACTTGTAAGACATCCAAAGCTACTCCGCGATATCCCTCTAATAAACAAACACAAGCCGCATTAATAAATAAATTTCTATACAAAAAATTGTACTTTCATTTTCCAAAATTTACATACCATCCTTTGATTTATCCATAGGTGTAACAGCCATCATACTCACTAGGGTTGGTATTAAACGAGTTTGCAGAGGTTCAATGCAATTAGAATTTTGAGTCAATTCCTTGAAAATTCCTTGACATAAATCTAGTATTACTGGATCGCTATGAAACTTTAAGAATACTGCAATTGTCAATGGACATATTTTATTTTCCACAGAAGCAGTAAATGCTTTGTCCATCTGTAAAAAGAAAACAATGTTATTTCTTAGTAAATAACTTATAGAAAAGAATACAAGTATAATAAATATTTGTATAATTACCGATAGCGCTATTTGAAACGTTTCCAGTACTAATATTAGAACTTCTGTAGATGCTTGACTAGATAAATTAAACAATCCTTGAAATATGTTAGGTAAATGAGATTTAATAATATTATTGGTAGGATTATTAGCATCTGTGCTGGATATTTCACAGAACCAATGAATAGCTTTGACAGCAGTTATGCGAATACATGTTGGTTGATTTTCTTGCAAGCCATTGACTGTTGCCTCTAGAAATCTTGAACTCATCTCAGGTGGCATTAATTGAGCGTACCTTCCACCAACACATAAACAACGACCAAGAAGTAATGGTGGTGCATCTGAAGTATATAGACAGAAATATTTATGTAGACATAAAAAGGTAAATGTGAATAAGTGGAAATAACATATATTATTATTATTATTATTATTATTATTATTATTATTACTTGGAGTGTTCAAATCACGTATCACAACAGTATCCATAAATCTAATAATATCAAATTGCAATAATCCTGCCTGTTGCTTTTCTATCATTGTATCCCTTGTAATACTCAATGCTAATATAGAAGATTCATGTATTTTCCACCAATTTTCAATACTGCTATTATCATCTCCACTAGCTTGCAGTCTATTTGTTGCTTCAATATGCCGTGTAATAGCTTCACAAAGTGCATTCACTGCTTTTTCTTCAAAATGACTGACAATGCCCTATACAAAATACAAGCATATGTATATACAATTCCTTCTAATTGATAAATCAATCATTTTCCATATACTTACTATCAGGAATTCTTGTGCCGAGATCCTAACATTATAAGCAAATAAATTCTGATCATCTTCTTCTACAAATTGATTAGGATTGTTTGTCCATAACTCAATCTGTTCCTCAGTTATTTGCATAAAGATTATTAAATAATAAATTATTTCCTGCAGCAAATTGTTAACAAGATTTGAAAATTTTTTGTGTTCAATGATAGCATGAACAAATTCAAATATAGCAATAATAAGGTTGTTAAAGTTGATAATTTCACCTGAAAACAAGAGTAACTAACAATTGATGATATATGTTAAATTTCTTTTATACAATTTGTAACATACCATCAGAATCTACTTCTTTATCATTTGTGTCTGCAGTTCCATTTACTGTTTCCTCTTGATAAATCTTTGCACCTTGAATTAATGTGTCCCAAACTGGAGGTAACATTTGAGGTAAGAAATCGGATACATACTTAGGTAACTTTGTAACAAGGCAGTTTATGGCTATGATAATATCAGTTTTCAGTCCACTATCATTTGTTGGATTATTAGATACACGCAGGTACTGGACAAATTTTTCACAAAACATAGGAATAATTGGTCGCAAATATTGCTCTGTAAATCCTTTATGGTAAATTCCTGTAGCAGCTACTAGATTTGTGATGGTTGTAAAAATTTCAACTGCACGCCCACGTGTTCTGATTGAATATTGCTAAATAATTTTATCAAGTTTAATACCTTTTTAACTTATTTAAATAATACATATTCTGGAACATTAATAGGAACTTACATTCTCAGACTGAAATATTCTATACATCTCTTGTAATATAACAGGGCCAACATTTGGTAATTGAGTATCTGTAAGGTCACGTGTGAATTCAGTTAGAACTCTCATTGCACCATGAACAGCATATTCACTTTCTCCACTCAAACAATTAACTAATATGTCAAATAGGCCAGGCCAATTTTCAGGCCAATCCCAATGTGCTATGGCAGATATTACATAGGCCACTGCCGCACGTACCTAACTCAATCATCAGATATATAAATATGAGATAAAAAATTGTTAAATAAAAGTATCAAAATAACATACCTTACTAATAGATTCACATAATCCAAGTGGTAACAGCTCTTTAATTTTTTCCTTAGTTGCTTGTTTCAATTCGGGTGGTCTAAATTTTTCAGCTAACGAAGACCAATGTGTTTCTACATATTGTTTTAAAAGTATAGATGCCAATTGTCTAATTGATAAATGACCATTAGGGTCAATCACAAATTCGGTAAGATGAATACCAAATTCTTCTGTAACTTCGAGTGCTTTGATTCTTTGTTCAGCGGCTTGACGAATGTCCCGATATGGGGATAAGATACCTGTCAATGTCTCATATAAAGCTTCCTTTAAGGAACCTTGTACATCATTCATGCTTGTGGTTGTTGTGGATTACACACTATTCATTGACTAAAATCTGTAACATTCAAATATTTACAAATAACATTTATTATTTGAATTAATCACATTGTAAAAATTTAGCAATATTGTACGTTCAATTACCTAGGAACATATTTTACTTTTATAAATTATTCTTATTGTTGTCTTAAACTTATATAAGTATCCTCTAGTATTGCATTATAAGTTTCATGCAACCACCACTGTAAAATGAGATAAAATATTACAAATGTATATCATTGTAAAATTGTAATCCGATAATTTAAATACTTATAAAATACAAGTGAAAACTATAACACGAATAAAGAAAATTTCTAAAAACTTAAACTACTCCTATGTAACAAATTCAATATTAAATAATTATCTATGAGACAAGTGACTCGCAACTCGATTTTAAATACCGGGTATGTATAACAGGTTAAAAGTTTCAATACAAGATTATGCACTACGATTGTTACCTCAGTAAATACGTTAACATAATAATCATAACATTATCCAATATAATTCTTCATCGTACTAATTGTACAGAAAACGAATATAATAATCATGCAATTTGTAAATATATGTATGTAAGAAAAAAAAGTTGAAACCGGTTATAACATGTGTCCGTTAAAGTTTTTGAAATTGACATCATACGAAGTATAGTTGATAACTATTTAACATTTCATTAGAAATATTAATAAACTTTTTCTTGTATTGATAACGTTCGAAATGATCAACAATAAAATGTTCAAAACCTGCGAGCTTAACCAAAAATCCAGTAAAATTTCGATAGAGACGCAGAATACGTACAGGAGCAGTTTCACCGCTGACTGGTTTCATATTCTAAACTATAAAACTGTATTATCGACGGTGGGAAAATGTTTTCTTGAAACATTTCATAAAAATCGAGGAAGTGTATTTTCGTGAAATAATGTATATTTATTTCATAATTATGAAAACAACTGCATTAAACATTACAAAGATAACAAATACAAGCTATATACGAAATTACAAAATAAAAAACAATAACATAACATACATATTTTCAGGGGATAACATCTTGTACAATATAAAACTGACAGACTGTCAAAATAAATAAACTATATGTGAAAATTTGCAATAACATATCTATGCGAATAAGATTAAAAATAACATTAATATATTATGGTTCTTTCATTATAAATTCGATCCTTTTATTTTCCCTATTTCTTTAAATTTGCTTCATTAGATATTAATTTATTCAATTTTTTAAATTAAAGGATCTAAACTACTTTATTCTCTTTGCTCATTACCAACTTTGTTTAATGATCACAGTTGAAATAAAAAATTGGCATTCCATTCATAGTAGAAAAGAATGCAATGATTTAATACTAACTATAAAAAATAGTCTAAACTTTTAGTAGACCATTATTGTGACCAAAAATACAGGTATAGTGCCTAGAATATCAATAGATTAGTCCTCAATCGTTAAAGTATAAAAGAAATAATGTATAGAAGAATAGACATTTTTTAGTGCAGAACTTTATAGGCTTGTAACAGTTGCACTTTTTCTAAATTCTATATTCACTGCACTATCTGTACTCGAACTTTGATTAATAACATTGTTAACAATAGCATTTTCCTTTTGAGATTGGTGGGTTGTATTTTCATTCTTATTTGCTATGAGTTCCTCTGCTTTTTTACCAGTTAATCTCATAATGTCTGAATGTATTCTAAAATGTAATCTTGTTTCCAGTAGGTATCCAGTATAATTTTTTCTATGAAACAAAATATTATATTTAAATGTGAATTTCCCATTAGAAATTACTAAGAATATAGAATATGCTTGCTTACTTTGCTTCTTCCAAGTACGAAATTACAGTTGGAATTTCATTTTGATCTTCTGCCAATAAAGCAAGTTCAACAGTTGCATAAGGAAGTAGATAAGTATCTTCCTTGATAGATTTTTCCATTTGTAAAATTCGTTTCAGGCAATTTTCAGATAATGCAGGATGTCCCATTTGTCGAAGACAAGCACCCTTCAAAAGCAATAACAGTGCTTCATTGTCTGCATGAAACTCTGTCTTTCTGTAAAGTATATTTTTATTATTATATATTCCTATAAATATAATTTCGTGTATATGAATATGAAAAAGATGTGAAAGAAAAATGGCTAACTTACGGTGCAGAGTTCAATTCCTTTTCCTCATCTTCAATTCTTTTGAACATATGTATAATTAAATCTCTTCGTTTACCAATTATCCTAAATAAATTCCACACATACATAAGTTCGAACACAGGAAGGACTAGATTCTTTTTCTGTGCAAAATAGCGTTCTGCCTTTTTCACGATAAATTTCTCAATTGGCAACGATTTTCCAGCAATGCGTTGTTTGAAGGTTGGTGCTTGCATCATTAAATTATCTATGGTTTGTTTTTCATCATTCTTTGGATTCTGCATTAGAAGAATTGCAGCTTTTTGGTAAAGATAAATTGTTCTAGACCACTTAGATTCATTAGCTAACTTAGTAGCATAATCAGCAGCTTCGTTCCATTGCTGCATAATGCAATGAGCCCACATTAACTCCCAATAACAAGCACAATGGAATTGAGGCCAAATATTTTGACTCTTCCAAGATTTTGTATACCACTGTATGCATTCTTCAATATTTCCCCGTACTAACTCAAGTCTCCCTTTAAAGAAAAGGAACCATACACCATTCGGATAAATACTTAATTCTTCATCCAATGCTTTTTCACACCATGCCAAGTTACCATCTGCATGACTTAATACAAAACATGAGACCAAATTATAACTTAGTAAAGTCATTACACATAATACTTGACGAAGACCTCTCTTTTCTTTATATCCTGCTTCTAATTCACTGATGCCATAATCCTATAAATTTATGTTTTTTATTTTTAGATCTTTTATAAAATGTGCTCTAACGTAATAAAAAGGGCTATTACCTTATCGCCAGAAAATCCAATAAATTCCAGTAATTTTATGATTCGTGCTGGTAATAAAGAGATCATCTGTAATATTAAATAGTTTAATTCAATTTAATAACAAATGATATGTTTTTGCTGTATAAATAATTTTACATACCAGATTAAATGTTCCAATACCCATGTGAACACCACTTTCAAAGTGAAGTTTTTGTAAATCATTCTCCCATTTACGATTATTTAGAATTGTTAAACATTCTCTATAACATATAAAAAATTATGTTATAATATTCTAAAAAAAAAAGAAAGAGGTATAAATAACACGATAAGACTTATTTACTTGTATGATAGAAAGCAGGTACGAATTTTCAATCCAGCCTTGACAAAGCTGACCAGAGTCTCGTCTTCCACAAATGTGAGCATCGACTTTAAAAGAAGTGACTCAGCATAACAAAGTTCTGCATGCACTTCCTCTGCAATATTAATTTCCTATCATTCCTTACATGCACTACTCTTAACTTAAGTAGGGTTTTCAAATATGTCATTGTGTGTACTGAAGTCAATGTAACAATTATTGATAGATCACACTTGTGGATCTGATGGTTGCTGTAGTATTTTAGTAAGTTTAAAGATAAAAAGAAGTTGAATATTATAAAAAGAATAAGAACAAACAATTATTTATTATGCTTGTATATTTGCAATATATCCTTTTAAAAAATTCAATTTATCTCATACTCCCCAGTCAATGCTTTGGACTGATACAATAAAATATACTTGCGATTTATATAACTAAATTACCGTTAGTTGTTGTGGTATCGTGCATTGTTTGCAAACAAAGCTTTACAAATTAGATTAGATCATGCCACGAGAAAGAAAGATATATACATTACCAATTGTGTAAGCATCATAATTGGTCTTCTTCACCATTTTTCCAATGTTTTGTGTAATCGTAGTATATTTGCGATGTTTTGAACATATATTTATACATTGTTTCAAAGCTTCAGATGCCTTCTCGATATATTTCTGAGCAAAGCACATTGCAATATATTAAACACAATAGAATTTATATATCAAGAGCAAATACGTTAATTAATTCCTCATACTTGTTCAAACGTAAGCATAGCTTCCAGAAATGCAAAGACACTTGTACCTAAGGAATGGTACATGCTAGAGTTCGCCCATGGTTCCATAATTTTTTTTGCTTGCTCAAAATCATTATTAAAGAAACAATAAATTGCCTTTCTTGATTCCATGATCGCCGTATCAAGGTCCATAGAAGAAGATCTGTAAAACAATGTTGTTTTTTGTAGAAAATATATGTATACATACAATTAAAAAGTATATATATGCTCGTTTAACTTACACAGTGGGTGATTCTTGAGCATCTTGGAACTATAATAACAATTATAAGAAAGACATATTAATAATCTTCCCAAACATTAATACAACATTTAATTATGCTTATACACATACCTCATCTTCTACTTCGATGTCTGACATCTTTTAATGAAAGAAGTAAGCAGGTCTGTAATAAAACACGAGTTATCATTCATTTTTACACAACAAATTATATTTAAAACTAAAAACTTGGAATGATCAAAAGAGAAAGCTTTATTTTATAGGATGGATTTCTCAAGTGTGCTCCTTCAAATTTAGGTCATTATTCTATACAACACATTTAGTTTCAAAGTGAAAAGCATAGTAACATATTATCTCTGACTTTCTCCAAAGAAAAATAATGGTTCCAAATTTTTTATTATAACTCTTAGAAAATATAAATATTTCTACTGCTTTGGTATTATAAAATATATAAAGCATATCTATTAGGTAGAATGTATTTACTGAGTATCTGTTCGTGTAATCTTCAAGCAATAGGTATGATAATAACGTCTTATCAAAATGATAACTAATGTTAAATGTGTATCTTGTACAAATAATAGGGATTACAATCACATATATTATAATCAGATATAAATGATAAAATATTAAAGGAAAGATATTAAAAAAACAATGATTTTACAAATCTATTTTCAAATGCTTATATATTTTTTATCATTATATAAAACCATTTTTTTAAGTATGACTTGTCCACAAGAAAATAGATAAAAATACAGATAACAAATGGCAAAAGACAAGGTTAAACAGATAAGAAAATTACCCCTTTGATCATACCATACATGTTACTCCTTTGTAATTAACATCTACATGCATGTTTACGCTATATATATATATANGTGTGTATATGATTTCAAATAGAGGAAGCAAAACATTGTCATACATTTATCCAAATATGTATGTACAAATTATCACGTTAACTATAGCACAATAGAATAAACAAATTTAACATTTTCTAGTACATGAAAATATATCATGTACATATTGCCAAGGGAAAAAAAGTTAACCACAAAAAATTGAAAGTGTTGACATGGCAGACCTAGATTTCCACTTAATTCACGATAATAAAATCACGACGGTCAATACACCCGAAAGAAAGAGAGAGGTAGAATAGGTATAATTTGACGAAAAATAAAAAAAGAGAAAGGAGGAAGAATAGTTCGATTGAATGAATCACCAAGAGAAAAAAAAACAGAAGGAAAAAATGTCAAAGTAGAAAACGGTTTTGTCGCAATGAAACCTTACTCACCGCTGCTCACCCGTTAAATCGATCGCCTTCCAAGCGAAAAAGCCCAAGAATTAAATGTTTAATATTTGCGATGGAACATTCCGTGAAAACGTCTGAAAAATATTTCTCTTCTTTTCTTATTAATAATAATAATATTACTATTATTGATTATTTCTCGCCGCGACGATCGCGTCGTTGATTTTTCAAAAAAAAACAAAAACTATATACCATAACGATCCAAAGCGCACCAGTGCGCGCGTAAGACTAACTTTTGGGTCGTTCCGTTGAACGTTCACTGTGTGTTCGAGGAATCGAGACGCGTGTGGTTGGCCTTTCTATCGGATTAAAGGAAACGTCTTCACCGTGTACATACACGAATACGTACAAACTCCCTCTTCTACATGATTATATATATATATATAT
>JAIFRP010000039.1:565851-587930 GCA_032403825.1 Odynerus spinipes | reverse complement strand
TATTCGATCATTGGTTGACCCACGAACGCCAATCATCTCTTTCGTATACCCGGTCACGATATCGGCATAGCGCGGGAAGAAGAAGAAGGTTATCCGTAAGAACGATGCCGCGTATCATTGCATGTAGTACATACATACATACACGTGATGCACTTACTTGTATGCAATGGCAGATAATTTCGCACATTCGTAGAAACCTATACGTATGTATACACATACATAAACCGCACGTTTAGGAGATAAAAGATGTACGTATAACATTCAGGTTGGAAATAGTGCGATGCTGACATTGGTCACGTACGAATACATACAGGAAATCATATGAAAGCTCGTAGTGCAATGCTGACAGTCAGCGGCGCGCAACTTGCTACACACGCTGCATACGAGGATCGTCGATACAGCGCATTAACATCGATATTATAAGCGTTGGCTTATAATAAACCATTGGTTTACGCTGAAGATCGGTCTTCATACGCAAACGCGACCGATATCAGCGTTGTACTTATTTCCAGCTTTAAGCTATATAGCGGGTCTGGTTTATATCTCGTGCAATTTGCAGTCTTACTTTTCGCATATCAAAGTTTACATGTCCAGTTAGATATGATCTGAGTTCTTTGAAATACGAAGTATGAAAGGTCAATTGATTTTTACGTCTAACTTGGAAAAACTCGGAGGAAGCTTTTTGCGATGAGTAACGTATTAACATTTATCGATGTAGCTATTTTTCTATAAACTTTCCTCATGCATTTTTATCATAAGTACATTGAAGTGTTTTTATCGGTAAAAGAAAAAACGTCTTTTATCGGTAAAAAAAACGTCTTTTATCGTGGGATTTTTATATTGAAAGAATGTCAAATGACCACTTCGATAAGCTAATCATAAAGTAGAATTTCTTTTCTTTTCGAGATCAGTCGTTAAATGATTACTTTCATTCGAGCTTTAAATGCCGCAGAACTCAAAACGAGAAATATAAGGAGGCAAAAAGGGAAGGAAGAAACGCGTAGAAAGTTTCGTGGAAAAAATTGAACGTATAGAATTTGGTAAAAAAGAGTTACGAACAGTGTCTTGAGTTAACGATCGTGAACGATCGATATTAACGTCCGATATAGAACTGAACGTAAAACGGGACTTTAACCGACGCGGGGCGTGAACGAACGAATATAATGATATTCCTGTCGAGAGAGGTATTGCTTATAAGAGAAGCAAGAATAACAAAGATTTTTTCTTCCTCTTGTTACTTTACCAACGATTTACGTCCAGCTTCGAAGAAAAGAATCTTTCGCGGTCCGACTTGAACGAATAGATCGTAGATCAGTTCGTTCGATGTTTATTACGAGTATTCCGGTGGCAGCACTTGCATGAAATTGTTGTCCATACATATATGTACGTCAAAAATATTAAACACTGACTTTGAGAGAAGCTTTTTTTCTCCTTACGATTGCGTGGACCGCAAGGCTACGGGATTGAGCTTCCGATAACACGATCCATGGTAAAAGCTTGTAATTCGATCGTTTCTTTTACCGCAAACATTGTCTATGCGTCACTGTGGAAATGTAAATTCATCTCGAATGTAATTGTATGCGGATAGCAATTAACTAACTGACGGAGCGCTCCTCTAACTTTCTTGTTACTAATTTACATAATTACATCGGTTGCAAGAGCATGAGAGACGTTCCTGTTATTAAACACGTTTTATCATTATCTGGTTCGAACTCACCGATGTAGCCGTTCATTATGATACCTAACCTCCACAAAATCATCAATAGGCCAGAGATCATAATGAGGTCTTTCTTTTTTAATAGGATGACTAGTTCTGTTTGAAATAAATCGTTGCATGATTATTTTGATTATTTACTCAAGCTAATTACAGTAGATAGGAAATTATAACCAATTTTATTTAAAGGTCACAATATGTTTCTCTTGTCTGAAATGGTCTTTCTGCATATGCTTCTAAAGAACAAAGATAATTCGTGTAGTTCTATTTTACTTCTTGTAGGGCTTCTAGGGGTTTTGATGTCAGTTCCATGACTGTCAGTTTTGTATGTTAATTTTTTCATTTATCTGTTTCTTTATTGTTTACTATAGTACCATAATATTATACCAATAGATACTTACTCAATTAACTATAATACTTTTATTCTCTTTGACAACTTTATTTTCAATATTTCAGCAATCGTTCTTAAGGTAATGAAGAAGAATTATTATTATTATTTCTATGATTATTACGGAAAAGTGGCAGGTGCCAGTTAACCCAATTCCTGGTGATAATGGAAAATCAAAGTCATCACAATCAGGTTCTTCAAACGCATCAATCGTTCTGGAAAAAAAACACCCGAGCTGTACCAGGCAGGTACGCGTCAGTTTAACTGCACTATTAGCACTCATTTCATATATAAATGTGATATTGTTATTTGAATCAATGCAAATTACTTCATCGATTCAATTTAACAAATTGTGGTTTATATCTAATAGATTCCGTACTTATTTAAAGGCCAAGTCCGAAACAAGATGTTAGGCATGATAAAATAGGTACAACGACAATCACATCTGGCAGTTTGACCGGTACAGTTTCTGTCGGTAGTGGTGGCAGTACGGGTGGAGGAGGAGGCAGTTCCACGTCCTTTCAAGATTTTCAAGAAAGTGTGGACGATGCTTGGGATTCTGGAGATGACGAATTTTGTACAGTTTCCGATGTGAAAATATCAAAAAGAGTTAGTCATTCAGCAGCACTTAGTGTAATTAACAGTCATAGATCGGGTGCTGCGAGCAAAGAATTACAAACAAATCCTAAATCAGTCCAGCGACCTCAAGAGATCATTCCTGAAGAAAAAAAAGCAGAGGCTCTCCAAAGATTAGCTGTCCAGCCGTTGCATCTAAGGAATGCTAACTTGTCTGTTTATCCTCAAATTAATAACAGTCAGCATTCTACAGACAATGTTGATTCAAAATGTAGTCAAAATACTTCACCACAGCATAGGCCAACACAATTTCCTGGTAGACCACTTCCGTTAAGGCAACCAAATGCTTCTACAAAATTTTTTATACCCTCAAAAGAGCAAGGTATAAAAGAAAACCGTTTATTTCTAACTTCATTTCTATTTGTCTGTATATGCATTATCGTTTTCAGATGGTGAAAGTAAAATAGATAAATTTCAATCTCTTTTGGATGCATCTGTATTAAATTTAGAAGAATTAAGGCAGCTATCGTGGTCAGGAGTTCCAGCAAAGTTACGATCTGTTACATGGAGGTTATTGTCTGTAAGTAAGACAGGTAATCTATACCATATATTTCTTTGTTTAGGATACTTTGAGTAAGCAATACTAAACTACTACATTCTTCATTATACATAGGAATATCTTCCAGCAAATATAGAAAGGAGACAACACGTGTTGGAGCGTAAACGTTTAGATTATTGGAATTTAGTAAAACAGTATTATGACGTGGAGAGAGACGAAGGATTCCAGGATACATATCGTCAAATTCATATTGATATTCCAAGAATGTCACCGCTTATTTCGTTATTTCAGCAGACGACTGTACAATTAATTTTTGAAAGAATACTTTATATATGGGCTATACGTCATCCAGCTTCTGGTTATGTCCAGGTATATTGATAAATATGAGTATTATGCTATGATTATATGCTATTCTGTTTTACATTACAATTTTGCCATGTTATATTTATATATATTTGACTTTAGTTTTAATATTTCAGGGTATGAACGACCTTGTTACTCCCTTCTTCTTAGTTTTTTTACAAGAAGCCATACCAGTATCGGCTTGGCAAGATATAGAAAATTATGATGTGGCATCTTTAAAGAAGGAACAACGTGATATTATCGAAGCAGACAGTTTTTGGTGTTTATCAAAGTTTCTTGATGGTATTCAAGATAATTACATATTTGCACAATTAGGAATACAACATAAAGTGAATCAATTAAAAGAACTTATTCAGAGGATCGACGGTAACTACTTGCAATGAAGATAAAATGCATACATTTTAACAAGTTATAAATATTGCAGAAATTCTCATTGCAGCTCCTTTGCATCAACATCTTCATCAACATGGAATAGATTATCTACAATTTTCTTTTCGGTGGATGAATAATTTGTTAACCAGAGAAATTCCATTGCATTGTACAATTCGCTTGTGGGATACTTACTTGGCAGAATCCGACCGATTCGCTTCATTTCAACTTTACGTATGCGCGGCCTTTCTTCTTCGCTGGAGGCGTCATTTACTTTTACAACCTGACTTTCAGGCAAGTTCATTTTATGCACTTTCATATTTATTGCATTTATTTCACATTTGTATGTATTTTTTAAATCATAATAAAATATTTTGTTGCGAGTAGGGCTTGATGTTGATGCTACAGAACTTGCCTACCCAAAACTGGACAGATTCTGAAATAGGTATTCTCGTCGCGGAGGCTTATAAGTTGAAATTTACATTTGCAGATGCACCTAATCACCTGCAAGCTCATGATTCCAGGTGACCTTTTTTCTACGTATTTGGTTAATATTGTTACTATAGTGGCCAAAACGACTGGCATTAGCCCTTATTGCCAGTTTATTCTCCCATTTCATAATTATGTAAGAGCGAAAGTCAGCCCATTGTAATTATTTTTAAAAGAGATTCAAAAATTTAGTTACTCTTTTCTTTAATTCACGTAACCGTTAAGTTTTTGAAAGACAAGCTACGTCTTTGTAAATTTTAGTTTTTATTCTTACGGTAGCCTTATAACTCAATTACAAATATACTCGCCATTTTTCAGTTTACAGATATGTAAACACAAGAGGTAATAGAAACTTAACGCGAATCGATGTAATTTCTTTGATTCACGTTATGTTTGCATAAATGCCTCTAATATTATATATATATATATAGATATATATAGATAATATATAAACAGAAGTTTTATATATTGATACGATGTTTGTCTTTGTAAATTACAATTCTATTCCCCAACTTTTTTTAGATTAACAGGGAAAATGTATCGTTTGTATCTGTCTTTAATACATTAAAGGTAAGTATAAATTTATTAGTCAACTTTTTTTACAGTATTACGAATAAATATAATTACATACAAAATGATAGTTACCTCATATTATTTGATGAATGAGCTTTACTTAATTTACTTCACTCTTCACTTTATATCTCCTCAATCATCTTCGATATCGATTTGACCATAATCTATATCTAAAGGTTGCATCGCTGACAACGTTTCATTCACGTTAAAAGTTTCCTAGAAAGCGCGAAGGAATGCTCTCAATTACTAACTTTGTTGACCAAAGTTATTTACCTTACTCCATCGAACATAGCATATATTATGTGTATACTCACGTAATCCACTGTAACAGGTGTCGGATAAACGCAAGGCATACATTCTGTTTTTGTGATTCCGTTATTATCAGCCGTACATTCGCAATGTTGACAAGATCGTGGCAGGGCAGTTTGTACGATTCTCTTTGAAAATACAGTGACGAATTTTTTAATCGAGACAAGCTTATCGAAACGGAGTTTATCTCCACTGAATATAGTCCCGTTAGTCTCCAGTGCAAGCGGCGTACAATAGCCTAGGACGTTTTTCATCGATTTCATTTGCTTCCTTAAATCTTTATCGCCGCTTAAAATCCTCGAGTCTTTTTTAGTATACGATTTACTCGCGTCGAACCCGTAAAAGATCTTACTGAGCCTTTCCTTCTCAAATTGGAAATCGCTGTCCATTAATACGTGTAATATGATATCGTGTTCCAATAATACTTGGTGCACCACAGCGTAGTCCAACTAAGCAAGAAAATAATGTTATTTCAAGTAAAAGCGATAAGTGTTACATGCGTGTAATAAATCTTTCATACGTACCGTTTGATTTTCCGGTTCGCAATGCGAACACGGTAGCAAAATGAAAGTCTTAGAAACTCCAGCTCTGAACACAAGCTGCGATGCGAAACCGATTGCCGCGAATATATCCTGATTACCGTTGCCAACCGGAACGTGATCGAAATAGTCAATAAAACGCATTACATTTTTCGTAAAAACTTGTCCGTCGAGAATAACGCTTCTCGGCTTATCGTGAACTCCATTTCCGCCAAAAGTAACGAGAGACCAACGATTCGCGACGAGTCCTTGATCCTTGAGTTCCTTGCTCAGCTGATTCACCAGCTGCTCTATGCTACGATTTTGTCTTATACCTCGATTACATTCTTTCGCTTCTACGATGAAAACCACGTCGGTTGATTTCGGTATCGCGTCACCTTCCAATTTTCGGAATTCACCTTCGGCTATTTGACTACCGTCCGTCAAAGTACACGTTGTACATTTATCCGGGATTCTTAAATACGTATCACGAAATACGCAAACCTGCATATACGCGATGGCTATCGTGCAGGCCTCAGATTGTGTAATACTGTTCAGACACAACTTAGCGTACTCCTTGGGATCGAAGACAGCAAAACAGGAACTAAATTCGGAAGTCTGATTTACGAAAAGCTCTTTACAAAATAAGGACACCTGATCGTTCGTCTCTTTTGTGTTATTTGGCGAGTATACTTTTCTCATGCAACTACCATCGATGGACCAACTTCTAGTAAACTCATCGATGTTCTTTGTAATCGTGCCGGACGATGTGATCGAATCGTCTATCTCTTCGTTATTCATCGTTCCAAGAAGACCCGCCGTTTTTCCATAATACCAGCCTGATAATTCTAACGTGCACAAGTCGAATTTGAGATTACATTCTAATCGTAGCTGGTCTCGTTTGCGTTCTATCGTTACTATGTTCTCTCGTTGGTACACGTACGTTGAGCCATTATCCAATTGAATTGGAAGAGGAAGACTACCGCTTGAATCCAAGGATGTATTTGAATTCAATTTTACCATCTGAAAAATAAGATTAGAATCCAATAAAATAACATTATAATTCGATCGATTTGATCTTTGGCAATTTTACTGACGTTGTTGAAGATATCTATCTCGATCTCGTTTTTGCCAATCAAGACGATAATTTTATGAGTCACTTTGTTGGATTCCTGATTGTATTTAATAAGAATGGCAAAGGTATTTCGCACGAAATCACGTGCCAGTAAATACGTGCAAGAGCCGACGAGATCGAAGTGTAGTCCGTCGAAGGTCTTGAAATATCTCGGTCCAATGATCATTGCTTGTGCTGTAAAAAAAAGGGTAGATGAGATATATTTTACTTGAATATAATTTAACGAGATTACCTTTAAACGGTGGTAGCCAGTTCGATGGCTCTGTATAAGGTTTGTACTGATAATAAAGACTCCAGAACGTGGTGTTCGATGTTACAAAATACGATCCCATGTCAGCGATCGCTCTATATTCCGGAATCTCTTGGAATTCAGGCGTTTGATTGAAAGCATGCCAAGACATCGGTAGTTTTTGCTCGAGACACATTAGGCCTTGATTCGGGTCAAAGAGAAACTTTGTCTTGGCTTCTCTGTAGCGACTTTCAGCTTGGAGAGCGGTCTGGCTTATATCGATCAACTTGGCGTGCGCGAATCTAATAAGATTTTCTATCTTGGCTCTAACCTCTAGATACTCGTAAAAGTAATTCAATCTGTCGTACGCTTGTTGCATCTTTTCCAGAGCATAATGAACGGTGGGTAGCTTCTTCAGTTCTTTTAATTCGGCGATTATCTCATCGATCACGGCTTTCAATTCTTCACCAAACGGTACGAAAGTGAAATAGCGCTCTTTAAGGAATTGTATCACCAACGTAGAGTATTTTCTTATATTAGTGATTATGTCATTTCCTTTGATATCCCTGTAAAACTTGTCGATATCCTGAGAGAAGTTTGCGAATTTGTCGAAATAAGGCGAAGCGATGATCTCGTTTTTGCGATCGTAAAGGAAATCGACGACCTCCTTGCTAAGTTTCCAAAGCATCGTCTCTAAATAGTGTATCATGCGAATGAATAGCGGTTCCATGAGTCTCAAAAATTTGTACCACTGTTGGGAGATCGACGAGGAAATATTGTCCCAAAGATTTTCTATGTATCGTATAAACGACACGTGAATCTCCTTGATCATCATATCGTACTTCTCTATCAATTTCTCGACTATGTTGGCAACTTGCGATATGGAATCACCCCTAAGCACGGCAGCAATGATCTCGGTGACTTTTTTGTACGCATTCTTTATCGTTTCGATGATCCAGAGCAACGAGTTTCTAATTGCCTCGCCTGATTCGCCCATTATCTCCCAAATTTCATTTAATATATTTGGTAATGATTGTATGTGGCTGCGTAGGGAAAGTTCATCTACAACGTACAAGCCAAATGTGACGATATCTTTAATGTAAAAATCGTTCGCATTGTACGAATCGTTAAGATATATTTTTAAATCTTCGAAGTCCGTCTCGAGTTGCTTCAAGTCGCTAGAACGATACGTAAGTTTTAATTACACGTTTCCTTGCAATAAATTTTCACCCACCGATTATAATCTCATGCGATACTCACTTCCAATCGTCAATGAATTCTTGGAGTTCTTCCTGAGCATCGTCCCACACGGCCGAGATTATACTCACACTTTCACTTTTAATATAGTGCTTCCAGTACTCGGCGTCTTTATTGACACCCTCGTACATTTCCACGATCGTCGTTTTCACGGTGTCCTATAAAATATGAATAAAGTGTAAACGTTTAAATAACTAAAATTTAAATTTATCGTTTAAACAAAACAAAACTTCGCTTTGTAAGAAATTGTGCATGAAATTTTGTTAAACAATAATGGCTCCATAGCGGAGCTCTCGAATTGGAAAACAAACTTTAAATAGCTCAGCTTTAGAATCCTCGATTACAAACGATTAAAATAATGAAAATAATTAAGACCCTTACTACTATGTCACTTTTCAATTCTGGTCTCCACTTCAAAGTGGACGTGACCAGCCTCGAATGATTCAATTTCAGATAAAAGGAAACATCGTAGACATTGAGATCGTCCTCGTAAGTTCTCCATATATCGAAAACGGCATTCCTAGCATCCGGTATCTTTCCGTACATTCTCAAACTAGTTACAGCATCTAAGGAAATAACGAACGGTAGCGTGTTATTAACGAGCGATTCAAGTACATTACACTTTTTCCCATATCGATCCATTGTTGCGTCTATCTTTAACCTACCGGGAGTATAATTGACCATCATCCACGTGAACTTATCCTCCGGATCGAAGAAGAAAGTCCCGGTAGCATTGAGATTGGGTGTTCTTATAACGCTACCATTGACGACATATTGCGGGTACGTAGGATAGTATCTCACTTTCAAGTATTTTACCTCATCGTTACTCTCACGATGAAATACGACTTCCTTTCGATCGATGTCGAGGCGGCCGCTTAGCTGTCCCACTTCTTCAGGTAGAAAACTGCGTTTATACTTACCATGATTTTCCGTTTCCACGTAAACGTACTTGTGCTTGTGGAAGAAACCTTCGATGTTCAGATCTAATTGAGTTTTCGGATGTCTACCCGATATACTGTAGACATATTTCCTATCGTCGGGTAAATCACTTTCATCCTTTATCAACATGGACAATTCCAAAAGTTTATCAGGATTAATAGAGTAATCCACGACAAAGGCTACGTTCAACAAATCACGAATGTCCCTTTTCAGAATTTCACCCTTCAGTATTACTTCTTTCGCGAAACTTGGATGCTTCAAGCTCAGTATAGCCTGCTGCTGTGTTATAATTTTCGAAGACGTAACGTTTCTCCAATCGAAACCCGCTCCTATCGTACGAGGGTGTTCCCTCTCTCGATCCCATTCGAGTTTCGCTTCGGAATTGATCTCGTCGCTCGTGACCCTGTAGGAACCGTCGAACGTGAAATTTCGTCGAGGATAGGCTACATTGAGAAGCAAGAATTGATTGTCCACGTCCTCGGTAGTTTTGTTCAGGATGTTTATATGATAGGAGATCCAGGCATCCGTTGCCAAGCTGATCCAAGTGTCGTGATCGAATTCTCCTGATAATATTTTATAGGTGCTCTTTAGATCAACGGTTCGATTCGAGTGGATGGCCTTGAGATGTATGTCCTGGCCGGTATGAGTCGTCCTGATTCTAGATTCGCCAGAGACGTTGAATGCCGAGCTGTTGTCCAATCGGTAGACGTTCACCCGTTTGATCTCGACCGTCGGATAATTCGTGCCCTCGTTTCCTGCACTATACTCGTACTGATTCACATAAATTACACCGATCGGCATGAAGACGTTCTCTATGTTTATCCGGATATTATCTTTTTCGAAGCCCGCTCTAGACTCGCTCTTCGAATTATATTTCGCGTGAAGTATTCTTTGCTGGTTGTACATCAGCATGGAATAACCGTCGGTGATCTGAGGACGTTTCTTGTAACCGTAGCTCAATTGGCCAACGTGACGCGTGCTCAGAGGAATTTCTAATTGGAAAATACCTTCCAAGGTGGAATCGAGCTTTACACTTTGGTACGTATAGACGGAATTTAATAACGCTGTGTTATTGGGCCAGAAGAATTCGACGAATCTCTTGTTCTGTTTCCTACAAATCAAAAGTACAATGAACCATAGCTACTTGCAATGTTTTCATACTAATTTACTTACAAGCTTGTCAGGACGATGAAGTTGCAACCAACGTAGGAGAAGTTTGGTATCGGTGTTGTAGCATTAATAGTACCATTGACATTCGCTAGACTCTCGTACGATATCTTGGCAGTACCAATACGTTTCCTCGCAGGGACGAACAAATTTACGTCGATGAGATTATTCCGCTCTGATTTGCCATCGTAATTAAAAAGAATCACAAGAGTCTCCTCCTGTAGATGCTTCGGTGTAAAAAGAGAATACTTCAGGTCGATCTCTTGCTTGTCGAAAGTCATATTGAACAGGTTGTTCGCAGTTTGGTTCGGTAACATTCCCCAGGTTAAACGTAGGTGTCCATCGATGTCACGGGCTGCGATTCGAAGCTGTTAAGCGATTAATCATCGTTTACTAATAATTTAATACAAATTAAACAAACAATTAGGTATGAAATAATTATACGAACCGAGCCATCTGACGCGTAATTGGACTTGGCTCGAAGAGCATTATATCCTACAACATAGGACACATCTTGAATATCTTTATTAGCATGATAACTGAGCAAGAAACGATGATCGTCGTTGTCCGGTGGAGGAAGCCTAACGGAGAATACAGCGTCGATATTATTTTGATTACGGAAACCAACGCTGGCGTTGCTACCAAACTTCCAACGTTCGTGATCGATGTCTATGTCAAAACCGACATCCAAATGTCGGAATGCTCGTTCAGGATTTCTAAAGAACACCTGTGCGTCTACATCTTTGGTACCGTGACCGTCTATCTCGTATCCCGCAACGACTCTCCCGAGCATGTCCATCATGTATAATAATTTCCATTGCAACGTTGTGTAATAACGATCGGCATTCAAAAGGTGATTCACCCTAACGTCGCCGCTATTGTTCGTTAAAAATATATTTCCGTCCAATGTTAAGCTTTCTATCTCCTTCCACGGTGTGTTGCCGTGCACGTACAGGCTCGTATTACCGTTCACTTGAACGTTCATGAAGGTGGTCAATTGATAATTTTCATTGTTTTGCTTGTCGATAGCGCGTGCTCGGATATCCCAGTTCAAAGCGTTTATTAAGTTCATACCAACGGAAGCGTTAAAGAATCGACTGTCCGTGATAAAGGTCATTTCGTATTTCTTCTGAATTAGGGTCAATGTAATCTCGTTAGCGTTTGTGGTATCCGCTCGTGGTCGTAATTTCATGTTTACACTAGATAATGTATCCTTCAGCACGATAATATTCGTGGAAACCTCGTATGCCTTCGAATCTTCTAGATTTTTAAGTTCACCCTCTAGGGTGTACAAGCTGTCGTTTCTCTTTATCACATCGCCGCGAAACTGTAGATGCTTTTTAGTCGCTAAAGGAGTGTATATATCCGCTATGACGTCGCCTTTATTGTAATAGCTGACAAATTGGAATCGTCGCTCGGTATTGTGTGTCACGTTCACGTTCAGATGCAATGTATCGTTTATTTTAATTCTATTAGCGTAGAGTACATCGACTTCCAATTTTTTTAGAAGATCGATCCAAGTCTCCAGCGATACAAATGCTTTTAAGTAGTTCTGATCTTCCTTTTGCCAATATGCTCGTAGTTTTGACTAAATACAAGAACAAAAATCGCATAGAATGTTCATGATATTATAAATATTTATATTTATAATATACTAAATTTACATTTATATCAATATAAATGTATACTTACGGATCTTTGCACAGGGCTGTCTATCGTAGCACCAAACTCAAACTGCTTTTCCTTATTGGTGAAATTTTTCTTCAACGTTAATTTAGTTTTTGGTATTACCAGTACAGGACTATCGATGCGTACAATAAGCATTGTGTCCATAAAGGGGCCGTCTAACTGCTCATAAAAAAAATAATTAGTCGTCGTTTAAACATAATTAAGATTTTATATAAAGAAAGACCTTTACCTCGAGAGATCCTAACAAATCAATGATACTATCTTCGGTACGAAGATTAATATTTGTTTTATACACGTTCTCGTCGATATCAATTATGGCTTTCGTGTCGATCAATTTTAAGAATTTCAATGGCGTCGTTATGTTGAACTTTATCGTGTGCGTTTTCCAATTATCCACTTCTTCTTGATACGTATAATTTAAATTTAATCCAGTCTAGATAATATGAAATACTTTTATCGGCTGAATCTCGCAACAAGATAAATAATAATTATTGATATCCACAAACCTTCGACCACGTGACATTATTTTTAACATTGACGTCTATCTGCATCAGATACATCGGTGTATCCATGTCCACTTTAAAAACGTACGCAGAAGCGATCTCTCGAGCAACAGTGAAAGGAGTTTCTACGGCGAGTTCGTTTTTTATATTAAATACATCCTCCATCCAAAAATAATCGTCGATGGTAATCTGTCCTGCTGGCAAGTGTAAAAAGCCGACGGTTTTATAGCCGTATCCTTCCGCGTCGATATCCAATTCCGCCATTATAGGTTCCACAATTACAAGCCATAACTACGTTCAGGAGAAAGCTTGTTAATTGATTATTATTATAAAATATATTCTAGTATACTAAATTATAATTCTTACTTCAAGCTCGCCATGCCAGTAGAAATTATCTTCGTCGTCTTCCTCTTCTTCTTCATTTTCCTCCGAAGAATTCACTTCCGTATTCGCTGCGCCTGTCCTTGGTAAAATTTTCGTATTGATAGGAATACGGACCGGTGGAGGTTTGGGTCCACCCTTTGCAGACACGCCAAGCTTGACCTCTGCCAAATTCACGGAGAATTCCGTATCTATCGAAAACTTTTGTTCGGCTTCCATTTTGATTACCACCAGTTTTGCGGTAATCCCGCTTTCCTGTAGACCGTGAAGCGGCGTGAAAAGTTTATACGTGTAATGGAAGTCCTCGATACTTTTGAAATACCAAACACCCTGAAAGCCTGCTGTCATATTGTTATACGCGATTCTGAAGTCGGCTTCCTGTTTATTAAGTTTCGCCACTAGCAACGATTTCTGAATGAGGTCTATCGGAGTGGCCAATAAAAGTTTTACGTTGAAATCGTACGACGATGTGAACAGTTGGCATATTGCTTCGAAGCCTAAAACACCGGACGGGCTAACGATTTCGGCTACTACGTGCCTATTGCTCTCTGACAAACCAAATCTCGCGCGAACGAACGCATATTTTTCTATAGGTGTCGTCAGATTAAGCTGAACCATCGATTCTTTAATGTGACGGAGATCACCGAGCAAATTTCCGGTGTATCTTCGTTTGTCCAGGTCCATGGTAGTTGCACCTAGTATTTTCCAGTCCGGCATCACGCGCAGTTGACATTTTATATCGCATTTTCTGTAACTTGCTAATGGCGATTCCAAATGTAGATGTCCGGTTAAATTAAAGACAGTGTCGGATTTTTTATCCAAGTGCCAAACGCTCCAAGCGTCGATCACCTTGTCTGGGTGGTATTTGATCAGTACACCAGTGTACGAGGTTCCTGAATGAAGAATCTTCTGCGTAACGTTCATCGTTACCCACGTGATGGAGTGAACAGTGCTCGTCAATCTGCAATTGCCAACCCACTCGTCCATCTCGTCATTTTCTTGAGAATTGATATAAATGTCTCCAGTGATGTGTTGAGTATCTTTCCAATGGGCACTGCCACTTGCTATTACTTTATTCTGTATTTGTAGATACCTAAAAATAAAAGATCGCAATAAAAGCTGAACTTGATAATTAAGTCCGTTTCACTTACTTTGCATTCAAAGCGGTTTTCTTCCATTGATCGAAAGGCGTTTCCAATTGAAATTTCAATTCCACTGTCTTCGTCAACGCTTGGTAATCGTAACGCATACCCACGAAGAGCTGAATCTCCTTTTCTGGATTCCATTGAATTACACCGTTAACGACGTAATTGTATTGATCCTGTACAATCAGTGTACACGTACTGGTAATGAGTCTACCGGGATAAGTTAACGAGGCATCCGCGATTAATTCTTTCCTAGATAAAGCGTCGGACGACACCTTTGGAACGTACAATTTTTTGAGCGTCAAGCTCGTTGCAACTTTCAATGCAGGATCTCTGTTGGCGTCCCACTTGAGCTCGACGCCATATTCTTTATTATCTTCTTCATTGATACCAGTCAAGGTCAAGTGAACGTCCCGCCACTTGTCAAGGTGTAGCTCCACTTTAATTTCTCTATCGGTGTCAACGTTACTCAGGAGGGAGTACACGTTACTCTTATATCTACCTTCGATGTACGTTGACAGCTTCGTCAGCGATAACATCGTGTGATTGAGAATAAACGCGTACTTATCCATGTCCTGCTGCTCCACGTAGATACTAATTCTTAAATCGTTGGCATTGTGATACAATTTACAATTTACGATAATGTCATTGGCAAAACTGGATGACTTCAAGATCAACTTTAGGTTGTGACTGATCGACGCAAACCCTGATCGATCTATGTAAGTTCCACGCGCCACTATGTTATGACCGGAGAACCAAGTTCCCGCGAAATCCAATTCGTATTCTCGTCTCGATCTTTCCGTTATCCGGGCATCTAATATCATCGAATTGAAATTAGGAATCGTTAGATTAGCGTGACCCTCCACAGCGAACAGCAGCCCTCGTGGCATTCTCGTGTTTACCACCAAACTAATTTCTTTTCCTGTGGTGATAAATAAAACGTGTCAAAAGTAAAAGCGATAACTCGTGTGAATGAAAAATTGTAAGAGTGTAAGTAACCTGGAGCGTATCCTATCAGAAGACTGGTCTTCGACTCTATCCCGATAACTATATGATTGACGCCTACTTTAATGTCGATATTCTGTATCGGTTTCGTAATAGCAATAAGTGCGCTAACTTTCGTCCCTTGACTTTGGAAGTACATTTTTGAATAAGACACAACCAGCTGCGCGGTAAGCTTGTGTCGTTCGTCCTGAAGATGCGGGCTCAAATTAACCTCGGCGTGTAACTCCAAGTGTCCCAAAGCTTGTTGATACCACGCTGTGATAACCGTGTTCAATTGCGGATACGCGGTGGAGTGTAGCTTCAAATCCGCTGATTTATGCGCCACGTTCTTTGAAGATCGATTCGCTAAAGTAATTTCCAAGTGTACCGTTTCTTTCTTCGGCATTTTTTGAAATTGATAGTCCAGCTGGAAGTCACCGGCTAAACTGATGTTCCTCTTTACGATATAGCCCACTAATCTGCTCCAGACCTTTTTCGTTTGGAAAGTTAACTCGATGTCGCATTGGGATAAGTTGTTCTTCTGCGCGTTTCTTATGGCACCTAAAAATGATCGGTGATAACTTTCAAATATATTGTTAGACGACGAATGAAGGTTTGGGGAACGTAAATACCTGAAACGGCTACTACACGTTCACTGTTGATATCTAGATAGAATTTTGGACTGTAGGTATATCCATAAGTGAACTTTTTCCTCGTGTATCCAATGCTAGCGTCCAAATGTTTAGTTCCATTTATATCAAAACCTACTTCTATGAATGTTTCGTTCTCCGTTTTCTTGTATGTTCCTAAAATATGAAATAATATTAAATGTCAGTATTTGACTTAAATATTTTTACGGTAATAATATAATATCATATGATATAGTATAATATAGTACACAGAAGTAAGAGAAATGTAATCAAATTCCTATTTCAAAACTGTCAGGCCGAGATAAATAAATAGTAATAATATTTTTACAATATTCCGAAAACGAACCTTTGGCGACCAAAGAATTTCCAACCGAATGCAACAGTACGGTAACATTATGATTTTGGATATCGAACGAGACCGTAGCGCTCAGTTCTCTCTTCATTTGTGATCCAGGCGTATCAAATGCCACTTTAAACACGCTTTGTTTCTATAATCCACAAAAATCAAGTAATACCAAATATAATATATTATAACACATTTTATATTAAAAAAAAGGAACTCACCTCCGTTCGTTCCCACTTATATTCCAGCAAATAACTTTTAGCAGTTGGATCGGCTTTAATCACAGAAATTTTGAAAAGCGTTGGTCCGTTCAAGAGGAAATACGAAGCATTAGGATTTTTCGTGACATTGGCGAATTGATAATCAAGGCACATTTTAAGACCGATAAGTCGATCAAGCGCTTGCCAACTACAAGTCGTGTTGCTAATGATGCTTCCCGGTGCGATTAATTCCTTCGAAGATTTACGATTTCTATCGGTTATTAAAAGACCTAATTGCGTTTCGTCGCTTTCCGCACCGTTCGTTTCTACCAAGAAAACGTGCGTTATGATGGAGAAGATTTCGATCTTGTTATTAGGTAGACCAAGATTCAACTGGACCAAGCGTGGTCCTTTCACGTTGAAATGAACTTGAACGGATCCTGACGAGTACATGCTCGAACGCAATTTAATTCCAGCGCTTTTGTAAAAAGCATCAACTACCATGCTGCCGACGATATCGATGCTCACACTAAAAAAATAAGTTCGATATGAATTAACATCGTATAAAATGATTATTCGTCCGTTGTATCAACTTTATTTTTACCTGGGAGTGAAATTTCCAATGAGCTCCAATTCGGCGCTACTCAAACGACTTGTGTTCAGCGAACCGGTCAATTTGAACTTGCAAGCTGCGGAACCAGCAAGGTCTAATCGTATGGGCAAGCCTGACGTCGTTGGTACTACGTAGGTGGAGTCGAGCAACATCACTGTGTTATCATAATGAATCTCTTGGCCTGATAATATTTTTTTTATCTTCTCCCATGGATTCAAATGCGCTAGAGCATCTTTGATTTCTTTGTCACCGTTCAGCATTGTATATTTCAGTTCATTTCCAAAGATCTGTATTAACATAACATAAAAGTGATAACGTAATCTTGGGAGACCATTTATACCGTGATTACTGGAAATGTTCGATAAATCTCGATTTACCTTGTAACTTAAACTGATCTTCGGATGATCAAAATTATTATCGATGATATTGGGCAATCTTTTCACGTGTGACCAATTATCGTCGCTCTGGGGCGCTGATCTGAAATTCCTAATGAAATTTCTAAAATGATTAGACACTTTCTCGTTGCTATATGGTCCATCGGGTCCAAAAAGATTTTCCGCGTAATATTCGAGGCCCTCCATTCTCATGGCAACCTCGAATAGATTGACCGACTCTCCAAACAAGTCTATGGTCATGTTGAAACTCGCGGTACGCGGTATGTATGATTTAGGCGAGAAAATCAGATTACTCTGATGATTGGCACCGAAGTTATATTCCTCGGAGAAGAAGGACCCTTCGTAGTTTCGTGAAAACTTCCTGATGTCGCTGTTAAATTTCGTGCCAAAATCTTTGTCCGTCAGGAGACTTTGTATTTCAACTCGTGTTGGCGAAGAGGAGGTATAAAGGTTGGATAAATGACTCCACACGAATGATCCCACTACGTAACGTTAAAATAAAGAAATTAAGATTTTCAATTAATAAAATGATCGTAGGAACGATGATACGCGTTCGATCATACCTTGATTGACTTCTTCCACTTTGAGTGTATGCTTGATCGTTTTAATAACGTTATAATCGGGACAACGCATCACTTGCAAATACGATGCGATACGTATCTCCGAGTCGAGAGTAAAGTTTCGATAATAATTCAGGAAATATCGATCACGGGTCTCTTCGCAGGATGGTAATCTACGATGTGCGTTTATGGCTGCGAGTCGAACTTCCATCGGTACGAAACCACCCAAATCGTCTATGCAAACTTTTAATTTTTCCAACAATGCATCCGTCTGCAGGCCCATATTCTCGACCGCTTTTAAAGCTTCCAATGTCTGGAATAGATAACAGAATAATATGAAATAAATCGTTCATACTCCGTTTTTGGAATTTTTCTAAATTATAGCGTCAAAGCGCTAGATTGATACTTAACTTTTATACTTAAAATAAATTTTCGTTAACAACGAGGCTTAAGACTTTTAAATAACAACAATTTGTATGACCATTTAACGATAAATAATTTATACCGGAAGCCAATGTGATTAATTCCATACTTTAACATAAATCGTTACAATGATGCCATTCAAACGCTTATAAGAGTTTAATTATGTAATTTCTTAACGCAACGGTATAATATTAAACAATAAATAAAGTATTTACTATTATTTCGTAATTCATCGATTTGCTCTGCTTTTTCTTTCGTGGACTTAATCAATTTGGCAAATAAGCGACTGAAATAATAGCAAGCCATACGATAATTACTTTATTATGATTACACTTACTTCTTTAATTTCCGCGAACGAATGAGAACGAAGAGCGCAACCCTTACTAATCTTCTGTTCGAGATGAGACAAAAATTTGGTGACCTCTTCCAGACGATCGCAGTCTACGTTAGTTGACTTACAGAATGTATGAATAACGGACGAATAACTTAGGACAAATTGTGCATTAGGTAATATTTGATGTTGAATGTCTAGAAGTGGTGCTAGTGCTCGAATGGTTCCATAACTTGGTCGTGGAATCAGGCCAAATATGACGATCCAATTGGCCATGGTTGCTTGATTGATGTATCTCTTTATAATTAAATCTTTCATGACGTTCACAGCAGGATTACTTCCCATATATGGTAATGCGTCAACTATGTGTTTTCTAAATAAAAAATACACACATAGGAAGCGTTAATTTTTGTACAAATATGCAGAGAGGTTAACAAAACATTGATAACATACTTTCCCGTTTTGCAGATGCCATTTGCCCTGGCGAAAAGCTGTGACAGCGAAGGATAATCCAAAAGACGTGCCGAGTGAACGAACGCGGTGAACGTTTCGGCAAATCTCTGCTGAAGTTCGTCCGGATGCGCCCCGAGTCTGCATAAATTTTTCAAGAGATCCCTGGACGTCCTCAGTTCCCCGTGTATCGTCCTGGAGACCTTCGAATGATCGTAAAGTAAATTGGTTCTGACGCTGATACCCTTCGAAGGATATTTCTCGTCCTCCTTTGACTCATCTTCCTCTTCCTCATCGTAATCCGCGATGTATGGGTCCTTTACTTCCTCTAAGAGTCGAAGAGTAGCCGTACTCTCTGTTCTAACGCCAGCAGTGTCGTCATTCGTCAACGGCTGCAGCTGATGCGTGTCTTTGCATACGACATTTTGGTACACGTTATGATCGATCGTGATCTCGCACTCGGTGGTGGATTTCAACAGAGTTCGCCTGGTGGTTCTGGTAGACGATCTAGGATTTTTATAAGGACTCGACTGAATCACCGAAAGATGTTTCCCACCGAATTGGCAATCCGCCAGGTTCTTCGTCTTTTTTATGATCAGCTGAGTCTTTCTTGCCTCGAACAGCCGGTAATTGGTCTCGCATATTCCGTTAACGTCTAGTTCGTCGACGCGATGATCAACGTCGAATCTCTTCATCGTGTTCTGCAGCATCGAGAGGACACCACGCTTCAAGTTCAACGCCCAAACCGTTTCCCGACGGTTCGGGCAAACTTCCTTGACCCGGCCATCCTCGAATGCGAATCTCAAAGGGAAGCGTTCCAAGTTGGCCTTGAATTCGGCACCGGCACGATCGGGAAATTCGGCATTGTAACGACGTCGATCGTGACTCACGCTGACGTTCTGAAACTTCAGGTGACCCTCGCATGGCGAAGTGAAGTAAACGAGTAACGAGGCGTCTATGTTCAACGTCGTCTCGTTTTTCGTGCCTCCGTTTGATGTTAACGTTTGGACTCTACCGAGATTCGTGCTTACGTCCACAGAATATTGATACCGATAAGAGACACCTTCCTCGTACTTGAATTTCCGCTCGTATGGCACTAAAATACGAAGATCGAATTAATATCAAGAATTTTGTAACTTGAATACATGATCGTTTGGTTATATCATTTTGCCTACCTTTGCATTTGGTGCGACTACATAGCGTTGGATCTTTGATGATCTCTGAAACAAAGATTTGAAGAAAATTTTATTTTATTATGCCGATCGATACGTTTAAATAAAGATTCTATGATCTTCGATTTTCTACGTTTTTACATTTTACTTCCTAATCCTATTTAATTGATCTCTATCTTTCCTGTCCCACAAATTAAACATAAGATTATAAGAAAATTTTATTATACCGATTGACACGTGTAAAATAAAGATCTACGTTTTCTTGAGATTATTAATTTCAATTTCCTAACTCTTGTCAATCGACTTTTCTATCTTTCCTACCCCACAAACTAAACAAAAAAAATCACTCAGCATTACCTCCCCCCACGATTTCCAGCACAGCGCAGAACAGGGTAAAAAGGATCACCCCCCGTACAAAGATTCCGCAATCGCGCAACATTTTATCCTCTCTCTCCTGCGATCGTCTATGAACAAGGTCCACTATCTTTGCGTTATTATCGTCCTCTTCATTCCCCTATCCACACACTTATCCTTTTTACGTTTGTAATCGGCACCGACGGCGTGGTCTTGATCATAAAATTGCACCGTTCCAAGCGAACGCGTTCGTTTGATCTCTTTATCGATTTGATCACGAGGAATTCACGAGCGCGCACTGTAAAAAAATCCACGCTTACGAGGATCGATTTTTCAGGATCTCTCGTCCTTCGACACACACGATGATCGATCGACCGGCTTGGAACGCGACATGGTCCTTTCGTTCGATTTCAACAATCCCGTTTTGTATCGAAAACAAAAAAACAGCAAAAAAGAAAAAAACTTTCTTCTTTCCGTTCGCGATCTATGGATCACACGATCTAACGCGTAAGCCGAGAAGAGACTGTGGAGTTTGAAGAGCGGAAAAGTCGAAGCGAGGACCGATCAAAACGTGGGGTGCAAAAGGCGAACACTCGCAGGGCTCGCTTGATTAAACGTATACACGATATACACGGTGGTATCGGTTAAATAAGTGCTTCCTGCCCCGGCCGTGTCCGCAGTTCGAATGAACGCCGTCCTTCAATAACGTGCACGCTCAAGGGGAGAAGATCGGTGCCAAAGGTCTTCATGCTTTTCGTCTTTGCACGAGGTCAAAGGTCTCGTATGGATAAGATAAATAGTAGAATGACCCTTCGTTTCTCTCGATCTCTGCTTCGAAGAACAAGAAATCAGTCGATTCCGCGAGCTTTCGATTTTTTCGATCGTTGGATACGATCGATCGTGAAAGAGGAGTCGTTCATGCACGAGACCAAAAGTAGGGTGCTACTTTTTTTTTCTTTCTTCTCTTACTCCTTTTATCTCGTTTATTTTCCTGATAGAATCATTCGAACCGAGTCTAAATCAATCGAGTTTAGTAAGTAGCTTAATAAGCCGAGTTTATGAATCACTATTGGGAAATTATTACGCATTCATTTATCGGAGTATAATATATCGTATACATATTTTTAGAACGACTTTGGTTCGTACTTCCGAGGAATATCTGACGAAATCTGTCGTTAGGAAACTATAGGAATAATCGCGAGCAGAATCTTTCGGAGAATGTTTTTCAAGCCCTTCAATGTTGAGAATCAAATTTGTATACTCTTCTTGTGCTTGTACGGTATACAAAAAAAATATACATA
>JAIFRP010000039.1:552900-565363 GCA_032403825.1 Odynerus spinipes | reverse complement strand
GAATAACATGTAGCGTACGAATAATATACGTTAATTTTTATCTCTTAAAGTTAAGGGTTAGTATGTGTATATAGAACAAAATACATACTTCGTATCTACGATACATAAGAGCAGTACAACCTAATTCATTACACGAATCGAACATCGTCGAAGGAATGTGATGTTATCTCTGTGATAATTCTTTTCAAGTATACATACGATACACCCAAACCTGTAAACAATAAACAGAGTAATCGTAGCGTGCTCCTTGGATGCGTTCGAGTGCATTTGGAGAAGTTCGGTTTAAAATGTTACGTACGTACGCAAATGCAATATGGCTGCCGGTAGAGGACCAATGGCGGGACTCCCGTGGAGCTCCTTTTACGTAGACCTACGAAGCAACTCTCTTGTCCAATCAGAGCGACGGACCGTTCTACGACAAAGAAGTATTAGCTGTTTAAAAAACATGATGGCTCGATGTCTGACAAATTTTTTTCCCAACCTGTGACTAACCCAGCCTGTTTGTCTGGATTTTGTATGTGTGCGTGAAAGCACTCAGCTGTTGGTGGTATGGGTATATGACAGGAGATGTTCTGGTCATAACAATTCGCGCGGCGTATCTTGTCAAAACGAGACGACTTGTCATATTCATCCCGCGATCGAGTCCAGTCTCGTGACAAGTAACCACGGAAAGTTATGCAGCTCTATAAAAAATGAAGGCTGTGTTTGGTACGCCGCGCGTTGGATTACTAGCTGTTTTTTAATTCGGCGTCGAGATCGTCGAATGAGACGCAGTGAGAAAGTAGTTGAAGAATCGTGGATAAAAAGTTGATTGCACGTAAAAATGGGAAATTGCCTGAAACGCGCGGGAGGCAGTCAGCAGGACAATACCACTTTGCTCAGCAGTAATCCCGATTCCGCAATGATCGGGAGCTCTTCGCAAGATACGCTTGGACCTCAGATACCCTACAATGTAATTCTCGTTTATTGTTACTTCTAACGAATGTCATTCCGCCAATTGACGGACATTGAAAGACAAAGAGAAAATTTGTTCGTTTCTTTTTTTCTTTCTTTTTCTTTTATTTTCTTTGTTTTCATTATACAATTGCAGTCATACAGATTATGTTTTTCCATAATATTTTTAATTGGAATTCATTGGGCAGTACGTTTAGTTTAATACCAAGATAAAGATTTATATATACCCATGTGCTATAAATAAGAAAATAATCATTTGGTAGGAAATAGTGGGATCTTACTACCCGGCAACAGCGACGAGAGAACATCGCCTACAATCCCATTTAAATGTCTCGCGTGGTATTGGAGTTAATTTAGGACTCGGCGTTACACCTGGTAGTATAAGCGAAGAGGAGCAGCAGGTACGAATTGCAAAACGTATAGGACTTATTCAACATTTGCCCATGCGGCAATACGATGGAACAAAGAAAGGAGAATGTGTGATATGCATGATGGAGCTCATGGTAGGGGAAGAAGTACGTTATCTACCTTGTATGCACACTTATCATGCGGTGTGTATCGACGATTGGTTACTCCGTTCGTTGACTTGTCCTTCCTGCATGGAACCCGTAGATGCTGCTCTCATTAGTTCGTATCATCCTACGACTTAATATCACGAAGAGAAATACTGGATTAGTCGATCGGAAATCCAATTAAACTAACAGGCTAAGCAAAGTGACTTGAAAGAATCGCTGATTTTATCCTTACATACAAAGGCTTGATTATGGAAAGACTACTCGATTTAAAGGCTAATTATATTTACCACTGTATAAGACATATATGCGCCCATGCTAGGTAATAATGATACCCAGTGAAATGTTTTAATTGCAAATATCTTTCACACGATACTTCCGTGTTATGAACGACGTATTCTATTTGAGCTGGTAAAAAAGGAGTTATTCCTGTAACAGAAGTATAATACCGACATGATCTCTTGTGAATTGTCATGTATGTATTATTTTGTAGAGATACAAAGTATTCTTATCATTTCCTGGCCTGAGTAAAACTCAAATCAAGCATATAAGTAACATGGAAATACGGTTTAGTTATGTAGACATAGATCTACTTCGCGTTAAAATAGTGGAGACAAGGTAGGAATGTGTATACAGTTTTGTGGTAAACGTAAACAATGGGGGACTGTAATAGATAAAGTTTAATAATTTTTTTCTTTTCAAAGGTTATCTTCATTTTCTTTTTATGTTATTGCATTTTCTGGGATGCTTTTCATTCACATTTAGATAGTAGAATTATGAAAAGGATATGTTTTATAAACTTTTATTTTTGACATGTTGCACGATCCCCAATTGTTGACAAGTATGAGCTAACTCTACTCGTATTCGAGCATAATCAGACTTCTAATCAGGATTAATTGTTAGGCTTCTAAAGGATTAGTTCTTTAAATATGAAATGCATAATGTGATCTAGTAAATTATAAGTGTAAGAGTGCAAAACATCGATGGAATCTATATTTTCATAATGAATACGCTGACTTCTAAGCATTTTATTTATTTTATTCGCTTCAAATTTTGGGTGCAATTTTTCTTTCTATTCTTCATAAGAATATCAATGATAGCGTTATTAGTTAATCAAGCGTTGCAGAATTCGTACAAGTGCACGTTACATTGCATCCACATTGTTAATGCTTCTTTTGACAGAGATAACACACTGCGATGGATAAAGTAGTTATTGTCTTTAATTTATATCAATGATTTATCATCAAACTTGTTACTGCAACTACAGTTGTTTAATTACTTTGCATTGTATAAGATACCTACAAATCAATATTCATAAACAAATTGTATAAATTAAACTTCATAATATCAAGAAAATACATATGGTTGCGGCGATTATTTTTCTATTGTTGAATTTAAAATCTAGATTTACATAAAACACATTTTGTAGAATATCTTTTAGCTTTGAGACAAATTGAACAACTAAAAAATATGCGTGTCTATGTAACGTGATCAATGGAATACCTAGGCTTGACCATAAATTTGATAGATTTGTTAAACCATGTTTTACATTGATAAGTCAAGGAACAGAAAAATAATCTATTTCATACACTAATACATAGTATGACGATTTGCTAAGCAAAAGAATGTGGTAAAGATGGATATGAGAATACAGTTTTAATATTTTATGACAGCTTAATATGTAATACCGCTAAGTTTTTGTTTAAATGAGAATATAAAGCTGTGAAATAGTGATTTAATGATATAAAAATATACGTATAGTGATTTAATACAAATATAAATATTTAGTAACAAATTACGTCTTGTAAATATTTGTTTTTCCTTTTCATCACTTTCATATGCAGGTCAGCAATTTGAAAGCAGAAAATAAGAGCAACGTAAGGTGGACTAAAAACTTGTAAAGTTTATAATTTTTTAAATATTTAATAACAAAAGCATTAGAACGTACATAAAACTTTATTTTAAAATATAACATTTCACACAATAAAAAAGTCTGCTTAATACTCTGAATCGATGAGACTAAAGAGCCACCAAAATAGCAGTATCTTTAATTTATGGAGAGATAGACATGATTTTTGTAAATTGGTAGATTAATACGATAGAATAATAGTTAGTTCTTCTAAAATTTATAAAATCACGATTCGAACTTAAATATATTAAAATGTACATAACATTATCAATTCAATAGTGGAGTATTTGGTATTTACCCAGTGGAGAACACAATCAATAAAAAAGTATTTGTACACTGTTTTCAAACTCACTGTTTACAAACTCTCGTTCATTCCATGAGAAAGAAAACGAAATTGGTCCTAAATTTTATTACAATTATTTTAATATAGTTCTTAATATTTCTGTTGTCACTTGCATCGTTTGATCATCTACTAATACGATATCAAATTCCTGCATATAACTAGCTAAACTTTCTTCTGCCTATAAAATAAAAGCAGAATATTAAACAAATTTTAAATATATAAAAAATACAAGCTAATAAAGTCTTACTTTGTCATATAAAAACCCAATTTTTAGAACTGCTACTGTATCATCCATGCCATCTACCATACTCGCATCTCCTGTTGTATCTCCCATTAATAAAACATGCTGCCTTCCCTCGATAACTTTAAAATATTCTTGTTCAAAGGCATGTTCATTTTTATTAAAGACATGTATCAGTTTCTGGTTCTTAAATCCATCTATTTTGTTACCATTATATTTCAGAAAATTGGATATTATCTTAACGTTATCAAATAACACTTTGTGACATCTTAAAACAGCTTCTACAACATCTCCTAAGCCAGCACTGAACACAAGAACTGGTATGTTTGCCATATTTAATTTTTCAAAGAGTTCTTTGGTACCATCGCGCAAGGGTGTACCATATTTTTCTGCCACATCGTACAATTCTTTCGAATCAAATTCTATTCCTCTCAACAATTCTTCGGCAGCTAGCATCCAATCGTTCATAGCTTCTATTTTTTTTTCTAAAGGTAAATTTGGATCAATTTCTATAGGCCTGTATTTATGATACAATCGTCTGGACTCAATTTCGTATGCAGATGGTAACTGAGTACATTTACCAAATATACCTGAAATAGAAGGCATACTGCAAGAAATTTAATACGGTAGAAAGATTATATTTGTTATGTAAGAGCATTGAAGCATCGAACATCGATAACAAACTGTCATTTAAAACAAAGCTCATAGATCCTATATATTATATAAAACACAAATTACCGAAACTGCTAAGTACCAATTTGCCATCAACATGTTGTTTGGTAAGTGTCAAGTCAAAATCTGTAACAATCTAGAAGATATGTATGAATTCTTCTTTGTCCATACATTCCATATAATTCTCAAATCTTTTAAAAAATAAATAATTTCATAAACGTACCTGTAAACGATCTGCCCCGTCACGTAACATCATATTTATTGTATTTAAAACAGCATTTTCATCCTTGATATAAACATGTTTCGATTTTAAAGAAGGAAACTGTGAATGAAAGAAGACACAACTTAATAAATCGATAACTTATACATAAAATTGAAATTCACGGTACGTACGTCGTCGATGGTAAGTTTATCGGGCATTTTCCTATAATGCAAAAAAAAAACAGAAAAGATATTTCTCAATCCGCTCAGACAATTGCACGCTGTTGAAACTTCGCTCTTAAACTCTCTTCAGCGCTCTCAATGCTACTCGTTTACCCTTGACCCAATAAGTTATTAATCCACCAACCCAAGAGCCTTAGGTGAGTCGCTTTTCAAGATCATTCGATAATTCATCTCCCAATTTGGCGAGTCGACCAACGATATTGCGCCGCTTCTGTAACTTCCCTTCTACTATTGGGTACAACGTTTAAGATAATAACTATCGTTAGAATTAAAAAATTATACATACGTATATGTTTCGTTATTGTACGTGACAGCTATAACTTTGTTAGCGCCGCTTTACGACGTAAATATCATGAAGTTCGTGTTTAAATAACATCGGAACGTCTTTGTTTCCTTTTATTTTACTTTGTATCCTTCAGAAATTGCATTTACTGACCGTGAACATAGGTCGTATAAACTTGTTCGTTATTTTAGAAATTATAATAAATTATATGATAAATACGAAGGATTTACAATTTAAGATAAAGGATAAAACTTATTAGCTTTTTAATCTCGATAGAGATTAAATCTACGAATTAAAATTCATGTATTTGAATAAAATTATCAATACTGTCAAGATTAGCAGCACTGTATCTTTTTTTCAAAGTTCGCGCGTACTACACGGTAAAACGATCTAAATCGTTTATGTTTTAATATTTTCTGTATCGTTGGCCTTGATACATTTTAATATATTTTCCATATGTTCTATTAATTAATTCTATGTTCTTAGGTTTTTTGCAAATTATTACTTTTTATACACACTTTTATATGGTACTGCCAACAGGTTATATAATTACGATTTTTAATGGCGCTGCAGTCATCATGCAACTTTCTTTTATGTGCGAATTCTCTCTTAAATATATATAGACATAGGAGATCATTGTTTACAAAATAGTATAAAGTTTAGGTTTACTTTTTAAAACTGTTGAAATAACATTAGCCACCATGAACGAAGACGTTGTTTCTGAAAATACATCAAATGCAGATTCTGCCAATTATTCAACTATGTTAGATTCAAAGCAATTTGACAATACAGAATTAGGTACAATGAAAGGTGATAGCATAGGAGATACCGTTTACAGTGCAAAATGGATAATTAATACACTTATTGCTTTGTCAAAGGTAATTTTACTTCGACAACAACTGTGCAGTGAATTTTCTTTTCTTCAACTTTGTAAATATTCCATTAATTTTTTAGGTTCAAGAGGATGGTTGGACAGAAGAATTAGAAAATGATTTGTGTATTTTATGGGATATGACAGCCGAAAAGGACATTGCTATGTATCTGTTTGAAAATGATTTCCTACAAATAGTTGAAGCTGCTTTAGAAGTTTCTACCGTACCTAGACTAACGGTGTAGTTTTTGCTAATATTATTTTTTGTCAAATATGGTATAACGTTCTGAAAAAATGTTTTGTGTTTTCAATATATTTATTTATTAGATAACAATTCGTTTTTAGGAGATATTGCTAGGTATTATCGGAAACATATGCTGTCAAACAAGTATATTGGAATCAATGGGTAATAATAAGCAACTTGTCAAAACGATCTGGGGTAATCTTTTATCGGATGATACAGAAACTTTACTCCAGGTTTTTAGGTTGTTACAAACAGTGGTTTGGGACATTCAAAGAAATCCTGAGTCCCAATGGGTAGCAAACATAAAAGAATGTGATTTTTTTAGCGACGTTGTCATTTTTGTTTTAAATAGTTCTACCAACAGTGAGTAAGTGCTATATTATACTTGTGTCACAGGTTATGTACTTAAACAATCTTAGATTTTATTTATGATTATTGCAGACGATCTACTTATTACGACGTTAAATCTACTTCTTTCAATTTCACAACTGGACGATACCAGCCTTCTGCTAGAATCTTTTAATACAGAAAAATTGGTTTCTGCGCTTCTCGAATTTTTTACGCAAGTTATTCCACAACAAAAGTCTCATTTCACAGAAGCAATATTGAAAATAATTGAAAAGTGGCTTACTGTGTTAAATATTGTAATGAAATTTAGAGAGACAACCATTAACAGTGAAAACAATGAAGACATTATGAAATTAATGGATATTATACTCAAGATATTGCAACCGTATAAACATAAGTCCAATTTAATTCCAATCGATGAAAATTCTGCACTATGTATTCAAGAATGTATTGAAATAATATTGTATATTCAACGCAGAGAGATATGCGTTATACCAGAGATAAACAGCATGATAGTAACCATAATTTGCAAACTTAAATCAGGTATTTGTTTAACGATATTAATAATTTAAAATATTTATAATTTCTTCATTTAAATGTTTTCAAATATACTTTTCAGCTGGACATGATGATTTTCAATCTCATCTGGATGATGTAACGTCCGAACTTATTGACTACTTAGAAAGATATTGGGTAGAAATGTTAGGAATTTATACCACCGATCACATAAAAGATATTCTACGTGTATGTGATAAGCAAGTCGCAAACAAATTAGTAGAACTCGTTAAAAAACGTCCTAATGTATCGCAGTGTAAACTAGAGAAGTTATTGGAAGCACACGCTTCCCTGCCTTAAAATAAATACACTATGTCAACAGAACCAATTAATTTTACATTCAAAGTTGATTTATCGATACTGTTAATTTATTTATATATATTACGCACGCTTTTGCTCAAATAAATCATGAAGATCACAGAGTCCTTTTAACTTGAAAAGTTACCTCTTCCTTATTTTGTACAAGCTGTATTTTTTTATTATATAATTTTTAGAACAATCTATATTTTATACTTTCATTTAATTTATCCGTATCGTAAATACAAATGATTCTTAATTTGCAGAATGAAAAGAAAAATCTTACGACTCCCGTCATGCTCGCATGTAAAAATTAAACATAAAATGTATTTGCAAAATCAATACATATTGAAAGATCAAATAAATTGAGGTCCTAGCACCACTTTGTCGATCATTGCTCGGACCACAATTAGATACCATAGACTTATGTAAGAGATAACATAAATCACGTATACGCTCTTGTTTTTGTGAAAAAGAGAGTCTTATCAATATTCAAACTACAGCGCTCCGATTGTAGTCATTCTCTAGAGACCCACTAGAAAGCATCGTACAAAGTATATACCGGTTGGAAAAATATTAATTACGTGTCAAGAAAGATGGCGAATACAGTGATGGATTATACAAAATTTTTTTCCAAATCCACTTTCAGAAGGAAGAGCAATTTGATTCGAACGATAAGTAAGATCTCTTAATTAATTAAATAATTAATTAAAAGTAATAATAAATTTTATTATAAATTGTAGCCGAGGCTTATATGATCGATCCAACCGCGATAACGTTTGCCGGTGGAATGCCAAACACCGACACTTACCCGTTTAAAGAATTGGACGTGTCGATCACGGATGGAACGAAAATAAAACTTGAAGGTCGAGATCTAGCGGCAGCCTTCCAGTATGGACCTTCTAAAGGGTAAACATTTACTATAATACATTATATTATTATTATTTTACATATCCCCCAAATTGATTACAGATATTTGCCGTTAGTGAAACTATATCGAGAGCTTCAAATGAAATGGCACAGTCCAAAAAGAAATGATTGGGATGTTGTATTTACTTGTGGCTCCCAAGATGCTTGTGTCAAAGTTTTTGAAATGGTGCTCGACGAAGGTCAGCCTGTCATGATTCAAATACCAACATATACAGCTACGGTCTGCTCGGTAAGTTCGCAAATAATCATTTTGTTCTATTATTAGATTATTTGTTCTATTATTGCATCAAATTACAGATTCACTGGTAAATTTATTTATTAGAAATTACACGTCGTGTAACTAAAACATAACGCGTATAATTCTAGATTTGATCTCTACACGATACATCGGTGTAAATCATCTGTAACGTGTGTTTATATTGCGTTTTCAAGAGATAGTCGATATCTTTACAAGCATTTAATGCAACTTTTTACAACGCTTTTTACGAGCGCGATAAACTTCGAAGATCTATAAGAAGAAATATTTTTCCTATCCTATCGTTAATCATCTCGAATTTATAATACATTTTTTTATATTAAAAATGAAAGTAGAACCTGGCTATAATTAATTTTCAATGTCAATTTCTTCTTATCATAAATTATCATTTAAGAACATTTTTTATATCGTTTTGCAGTTAGCACCGTTGAATCCTGATTTCATTGGAATTATACAGGACTCGGACGGTATTATTCCAGAAGAAATAATTAGAGTATGCGAGGAGAGATTACGCGACGGACGGCCATTACCGAGAGTAAGTGCTCGACCTATCAGAATCAACAAAAAAAGATACTTAAAAAAAAGAGAGATTCTCGTAAAAACATACTGATTATTATTTAGTTATTATACGTCAATCCTACCGGCGCAAATCCAACGGGAACTACGTTAACCGAGAGCCGTAGAAAACAAGTGTACGAATTGGCACAAAAATATGATTTCTTGATAGTAGAGGACGACCCGTACTATTTTCTACAATATTTGAATAAACAACCGACGTCTCTGTTTTCAATGGATACCGACGGCCGTGTAATAAGATTGGATTCTTTCAGTAAAATTATTAGCGCCGGTATGCGATTGGGCAGCGTCTCGGCTAACAAGGAAATACTAAAAAAGTTGACGCTGCATATTGAAAATAGTGTTTTGCACGCGTCCTCGTTATCGCAGGTAAATCAACAGCTACTATTATAACAACGTGATAGGTACTATGAAATATTTATAAAAACTAAAAATATTCCTTTACCTATCAGCTGGTGTTATATAAATTATTTGAATCGTGGGATCAAGATAGATTTAATCAACATTTGAAAGGCATCCAAGATTTTTATCGAAAGAGGCGCGACCTTATGCTGGCGGGGATTAAAAAATACTTTACAGGTAATTAAAATCGCTTCGTTTAAACATAATCTTATCAGACTTTATTATAAGTCGGTCTGATCAAAATAGGATTGGCCGAATGGTCGGAGCCAACAGGTGGCTTTTTCTTCTGGCTCAAATTAAAGGGGATCGAGAATGCGTCGGATTTTGTCGCGAACACTTGTATACCCAAAAGTATTTTCGTAATTCCTGGAAACGCGTTTAATTATGACAGCAACAAGCCAGACCCGCACATACGTCTGTCTTACAGTTACGCTACCAAAGAGGAGATTGAAAAGGTCAGTTTTCTTGGCATGACGTCATGTTTAAAGATAAACGAAATATTCATCTCGCGATCGATGATAACGTTATTAAAATGAAAATTACTATGCGTAGGGGCTCCCCATACTGGCGGAATTGATACGAAAGGCTTCTAAGCCAGATAAAGGCCGATGTTAAACGCGCCCGTTTTTTCCTCATCTTCTTAATTGTATCGTAATTGGATCGCGCTCAAGGTGCACTTCACGCATAACGTCTTGGCAGGTGAAGGAGTTCGGCAACAAAAAATATTATAGGAAAGACAATATATAACGTTCTTTTATAAAATAAAGCATACACGATGATAGTTGGCAATTGAGTATTTTTTTTTAATCTTACTTTCTACTATAAATATTTTGCTCGGAATATCATGAAAAAAGATTTGCAATTACACGTGTAACTTACACGATATTCTAATGAGTATCTAACGTATGCACATTTCTAATGTAGTACAGGTATAACGATAAACGTATATTGCATCTTGCGGTATGTCGCGTACTACTATTTCCGTCCTTTTTTGCGATAAATATATAAAAACCATATATTCGTTCTATAAAATTTTTTTATAATTCCATGCACACGACATTCACATTTCGCGAGATAAAGTTTCGAATATTTCTATCTAAGTCTATTGCGAGTTAAGACAATCATAATTTTAGACTTGGTACTTATTGTTTCCTGTTCTTCTTCTTTTTTTTTCTTCTTTTTTTAATAGGTATATACCTGACAAAATACTTATAATAAGGATTAAACGAAATACAAATACATATGTATAAATAGAAAGTAGATACTACGAACGTTGCGAAGTGATAGATAATATTGCTAACATTATTGCGGATAATTGAACAATTACAGATATTTAAGATCGTAAATCGTTTCATTGGGTATAATAGAGCAGAGCGCCAATTGATCGTGATACGTGGGAAGAAAACACAAGGTGCAAATAAAAGCAGTCTAAATTAACTTTTATATTTATTTTATCGGGACCACTCGTCACGTGTATAAATAATGATACGAACGACGTATTTTCGTATCTAAGAGCATACAAAAATATAGCCAAATATGTTTTCTCCTTTTCACCAGATTAATTTATCGTAAAGTACATACATAAGTTGTATCAACGATAGCATTATAGGATCACAGTTAATCCATTTCTGGCTGCTAATAATGGGCACTCTACTATATTGTATTTTTAATACCAAACAAATAACGAATAACATAAAAAATTCTTTTCTGGGATCCTTTTTTGACAAAAGCTTGAAAAGGAACGGCCGATTTTGTTGAACTCATCCAAAGTAACGGACGCAGAGAGACCCACTTAAACGTATCTACCTTTAGTTTACCTTTTTTCCGTACACATAATTTATCTACCACACATAACATGGTTAATCGTACAGTTGTAGAAGCGAGGTTTACAACGATCTTATTTCTAAACAAGAGAAAAGAAACGAAATATCTCGCGATCGGAGAGAACGCGAAATAATTACAAAAAAGAAACAAAATTATTCATTAAGAAATTGTTCAAGCAAATTATCTAAACCACTTTTTATTCTCTATTGGATCAGTCGAAAGCTCCCGCCGCAGTCTGTTATAGTAGCTTTACTGTAATACGTACACAATATTTATTTATTTATTTATTATTGAAGAATAAAACTATTAACGTCTAGTTATTTTCTGGCAACGGATTATTATCACATCGTGGTTGGATGCTGGTCATCAAATAATTCTGACTATCATTCGTGATCGACATTTGTAAAAAGAAAATAACGAAACTGGATAGAACATTTAAATAATTAATTAAATTGGTTACATTATGACCTACACAGGTTGGTCAACGTTATAAGAATTTTTATTACATAAGACAGCGTGCGTGTGCACGCCCGTGACTCGTAAATTCCTTCTAACGAGTAATTTTTCAATTTTCTATGCATTAACGATACGACCATTCTAAAAAAGGATACACGATACGCATCCTATGCTAAACAATACTTTCATACCGTTTGATCGACTCGACGATACAAAATTTAAATACGTTGAACTATTTCTTATACGCTGATTCTCAATATATAATATTTACAACGATTACTACACAACTGAGTCAAGTTCTGTTTAATTTACTTTCATCTCGATATTATTATTATTATTATTATTA
>JAIFRP010000039.1:538756-552422 GCA_032403825.1 Odynerus spinipes | reverse complement strand
ATCGGTAATATAGGTTAAAATAGTTCAGTCCCTAAATAAATACTCGAAAAAAGTTGGGATTACGATCCTTGAGAATGTTAGAAACAGTACTAAAGCGAACTTCAACCTATCAGTGCAGCGCAGTTCGTTTTTCGGACATTTTTGTTTTGTTTTGTTTAAGTTAAACGTAAAAAGGATGTCAAAGGAAGTTAAATCCCCATCGTTCGGTATCCGTGCGCTAAAACAACGATTCGTTTCCGATCAAGGTGAAAACTTCTATTCTCGAAGTATGTACATAGACGTATAGTTTGAAGGGTCGACTGAAAAAGTAGCATCGCTCGTCACTCATACCGTTCCAGTCTTAAAAATAAAATTTATCCTATCGATCTATCTATCGATAGAAATTGAATGTGTAATAACGAAGTATCGTATTTATATCGATCGATATGCGTCCGTATATATATATTTGTTTCTCTTTCTTTCGTTTTTCGTATACGAGTGTGAATAACGCGTGCCTAGTTTCATCTAAGGCCGGGGTCACACGAGCGTCGAAACAACGTCCGTTGCGAAGAACGTCGCAGCATTATACTGGTTTGCATGAGATCAGTCACACGAGCAACGTCCGTTAATTTTGACGTACGTGCAACGCTAACAACGTCGAAAAACGCTACGACGTCCGTTAAACAATTGGAGCCGGGTTGTCACTTTCTTCATTTCTTTATACGGAAGACAAAACTAACGCTCGTGTGACCGCTACTATTACGAAAAATACAAATTACAAAATTGACGTCCGTCGCAACGGACGTCGTTTCAACGCTCGTGTGACCGCGGCCTCATCTTTCAGATAAAACAAAAAAAAGATAAAAGAAAGAAGAAACGCCGAAGTAAAGGAAAACTAAGTCGCCCGTAGAAGGACAATCTCGACACGCCGACGACCGAACGATGAATTCCGAGGCAAAACGTGGCTAAGGATTTTCGAGCTCGTATAAAAATAGACATACGTCGCGTTTAACTTCATAGAAGGCTAGAAGAGAGACGCGATGGAACCGTATACTCAAAGCGTATACGGATACTCCGCGAGATAGTTCTTAATGATCGATGGCAGATGCTCGGTGGGTAGTTTGTTCCTATTGACGGTCAACCTTGCCAAGTGCGAGAGCGATCTAACTTCCTTGACCAAAGGCTTGGTGAGGTAGATTTGACTGTAGAGCTGGCCGCTGTAATCGACCCAGACTTCCATCCTGTGCTCGTCCATTCTCTTCGAATACTCGACGTAATGTTCCAACATCTTGATGGGACAATCGAAGAGTGGCATGGCAAGGGCGAACCTTGGCTCGGCGTCCAAGCGAAAGCGGCCAAGGAAGTAGTGTACTCTAACGGACGTTGGACCCCTTTCCGTTTGAACGGATACCGCAAAAGTATATCTACTGTCCGAACTGTCTCTCATCAGCCAACGACCGATAGCAGCGTTCTTCAGAAGATTCTCGCTCTGTTGCCAGCTGAGACCTTCGTGATACCAGCCACAAGTTTGAAGAAGCTTCTTCGTTTCCAACAACTTCGCTCTATCCTTGTCCATCAAGTAAGAATCGAAGCCCCAGGGCAACGGCATCACCCACGAAACAGGAGTGGTCGGTGTTTCGTCTCTTCTCTCGACATTGTTGTAAGTACTTCCATTGTTATCGCAATTGTTGCTCATAGTGGACTCGTTCGACGACGTACGGCAGTCCTCCGTCTCCACGATGCCACCGCCGTTGAAATTATTACAGCTCGCGGTGGTGGTACCCGTGGAACGTTCGGGACAGTTGGAGTTCGTTCTAGTCGCCGTTATATTGACAAAACATTGACCTAAATTCGCTGGCAATTGGACAGTGGCGTTCACTTGGATCTGCACTCCATTAGCCGGATGAAGTAGAAGAGATTCCTGATCGTTGCCGTTCTTCGAAAAATCTCCGGTGGACGGATTAAACTGCAACCCATTGTTGTTGTTGTTGTTGTTGGCGGGAGTTGCATTACCCTGGCAAAGATTCGGGAGATCGTTGTGCGCGCATTCGGATTTCCTTTCCATGCAGCATGTAGATTGTGGCCGCGGAGAGAAGACTGGATCTTGGAAGGTATGCCTGGGCGTTTGCTGTCTCGGTAATTGTTCCTCTTTACAGTGGATCCTATCGTGCATACGCGAGTCCTGCTTGTGCGTAACTTTGATACTAGAGAAGCCAGAATCATTCTCGCAGAAGTTGTAACGGGGCCTGTCGAAATCATCATCGATCGGCCGTTTTTCCGAGCACACCTTCGCGGACGGTGGGTTTCTCCTGATACCTGGTAATTCTTGGCAGCCACTCGGCGGTATCAGGGTCATCCTGTTCGAGTAAATATCCTCGAGATTGGAAAAGGCACATCTGGTATCGTTCATCTGCTCTTCCATGCCCGTCGAATCAACGATTCCGTCCTGATCGTCGGTCGACATCTTCTTTTGGACCAGGCAACCACCGCCGGATAACTTCGGACGAATCTCCACGTGAGGAGTCTGCACCAGGATACAAGAATCGGTACTCTGGATCAGACAACCCCCGGATTGTATACCAGGCGTCGATATCGTCACGCTGCCACCGGTTAAATCGCAAGTAGTCGTTATACGACATATAGACGGTGAACGGTGATCCTCCGCCTGCATTCTCGTTCGATCGTGTGCGTGATCCGATCGCGGACTCTTCGGTGGTCTCTCCGAATTACATACCGCGTTCCTCATCGACTTATCGCTATCGCACGTTACACCTCTCGACGAATCCATCGTCGTCTCGGACGAGGACGACAAGATTCTCGTGACGGAACCGCAATGACGACCGTCAGACTGGATAATAGCCGGCCCGTGAATGATCGTCGGTGCGTTTATTACGCAACCACCACCACTGGTGTATCCTCGAGGTACCAACATGCCGCCATAGTATGCCGGCGATGTTTCCTCGAAGTTATCGTCCTTATTCTGCTGCGTCGTTCTTGGTTCGCAGCAACCCGTCGCCGGGAACCGATGGCGACAATTAGGGCACATCACTGTCAGCATCTTGAAACGTAATTAACTCGCGTCACCGTCGAGCGGAGCACAACATTGGTGGTACGCCGTGACCTAAAATCATAAAAGAAATCAAATTAAGCATTTCCTTTCCGATCAATAATAACCCTGAATTAAGATACAATTTTTTATCTCTCTTAGAAATAAATAAAAACACCGTGCCCTAAAATCATAAAACGAATAAATTTTATCATTTCCATTCTGGCTAATAACTCTGGATCAAGGCACGGTGTTTTTTCTTTTCATTTCTTTTAAAAAGAACAAAAGAAGAAAAAGTTTCGATTTGACTTCGTGCATTTCACGTCGCTACGTGCCGATCTTTCAAATTGTTTTTCAAGTCTCTCTCTCTCTCTATCTTGCATGACGGAGTTATCATCGAACGTGGTACAATAAGAGTGTATTTTAGCGTGACCGAAGCTTCTCTAAGCACCGCAGGAAGTAGATAGTTACGTACTTCTAGGTAAATGAACAAGCCCGCACGCGTGCACACACAAATACACGAAGAAACGGATTCGTATTGAGATGCGTTTCTTCTATTGACAGTGTCAACAAACAAGAGGATGGATAATAAATATTATGACACGTGGCTGGATTGAAAAAACTCTTGAAACTCGTCTGATGTACTTGAATAGGAAAAACTTCCGCTTTCTTTGGTCTTTACGCTCTTTCTCATCGATTCTCTCTCTCTCTCTCCTCTCTCTCCTCTCTCACTTTATTCTTCGCTCTCTCTCTCTTACTTTATTCTTCACTCTCTCTCCAATCTCTCTTGCTCTCTTCTTCTCTCCCTCTCTCGTTTTCCATAACGAGAGACCTTTACCAAGAATGTGCGGGTAGTTAACGTTTTTACTTCTTTTCTCCTTACGCCACCATTACGATATGCGCGAATTATAGAAGTTATTATGCGCTTTATGAAGTGACGCCATTTTCTCGGAATATATTATTACCGACTTTACTACGAAGAACGGCAGAAAGTTACAAGGAAGAGTTTAGTTCTTCTTCGATAGAATACGGTAACGTCGCGAAGTCTCGAGTATCGATCGCTCGAACGATGATGATTCGCGATGGTAGAGAAAGACGAACTTCGTGGAGACGCGGAAAGCGACGACCGAGTATATATGTACTTACATGCGTTTGCCTGTGTGTATACATATATGCATATGCATACTATATACGTACACCTAATCGAAAAAGATTAATGTTTCGAGTACACGATTAAAAAAATGTTTTCAACGTGATAGAAAAATTTCATCACCGTCACGATATCATATGCGTTATCAAAAAAAAACCTCGCTGCTCCAGAAAAGTACTGATTTCATTTCGATACTTGAGTACGTACTTATGCGAGTTGTTATACGCAAGAATGTCTAAAATAAACTGGAAAGTCGCGATCTCGTCCAAACAACTCCATTGCTGATCGACGCTCTCTATTTTTTTCTTCTTCCTTTTTTCTTTTTTTATCGCGATCTTTCCTCTCGAACGAACAATTTCGTATATCCGATTGAACCCAAAGATAAAGGCGTCACGACGCGGAAAGTGCGTAGATCTCTCGAATGGTCGAGCCGTCATTCGGCATCTATATCGCGATTTCCTAGTACTCGTGTGTTTTTGCAGCCATCCAAATAGCCTTGCGCAATAATTTCAACGTAAACAATCGATGGACTCGTGTGGGGAAAGGGAAAAACACAAAGAGTGATAGAAAGAGAAAGAGAGAGAGAGAGAAACTCGTGATCGGTATTGGCCGCTTAAGAAAACATACGACATGTGTGACTTATGAATACAATGCTTCAAAAGATGAAGAAGAGACTGCTGTGCAATTTATAAGACTTGGTGACATAAAGGAGCATTGAAATAGTCACAAAAGCGAGAAAACTATAGAGAAACAGAGAGAGAGAGAGAGAGAGAGAGAGAACTCCGTTTGAATTACGAGAGAGAGAGAGAGATATACATACATATGTGCACACATATGTTCGTACAAAGAGACAAGAGAGTTCATACGCGTTAATTGTGAGCGTACGAGCACGTGTGTGTCGGTGACTTCGCAGTATTAGTGGAGTAGCGCGAATGGTCGCTTCCACGAACTCGAGCCTCGGCGTTCTGCCTTCGAGTGAAAGAGAGAGAGAAACAAGCATCGGCCGATCTGGTGTCGCAATGCCAAAAGCTCGACCCTGTCCCGTCTTCTATACCAGTCCCTACCGTCTCGTTTCTTTTCTCACTCTAACTCAACCCTTTCTTTTCTTTCTTCGTCTCTTCGAATCTTTCCTTTTCTTCTATATATATATATATATATATTTGAATTATTTTATTACTATATTATAAATTTGAACTACACTTTTAAAACCTATCTAAAAGCATGTATGTGTGTATATGTATATATAATATATAATTCAAGTCAATACATAGACAGATAGATAATAATCTGTAGATATAAATATAAAACGTATAACGTGTTATAAATATATCAATCGATACATCAAAAGTTCATAGGTACCTGTGTATAAATAAAAGATACACCGAAGATCTATACAAGTATCAAATTCCATTCTAAAAAAAAATCGAGCCCATCGATAATAATCCGAACACGTAAAGTTCACAAATTTACATTCCTGGTTATGCCCGATGATTGAAACGAGAGTAAACAAGGTGTTGATCTCGAATACTGGCAAGATCATCGCAATAAGGAGAGAGAGAGAGAGAGAGAGAGAGAGAGAGGCAGGCGTATGGATGACAAGCGATGACGCGGTGTATAACTCGAAAATGATTTTCTACGCTATCCCATCGGAGAAGTTTCGCGTTAACGGCAAACGCATTTCCCGAACGGTTATATCGTACCCTTTTTATCTTTGCGGTCCATGGAATTCCGAAGGTGTACATTACACGCATTTACACTCACGCTACTTCGGGGAAAAGTAATATCTCGTTTGGAAGCACTCGTGCGAGCTCTTCTAAAACAAGAGAGAAAGAGAGAGAGAGAGAGAGAGAGAGAGAGACCACCACTGGCATCTCGAGTATATTTGTTTTCCTCGTTTTTTCCCCCGATTCTCTTAAATTTAGGATCCCAAAATTTCGAGTTCCTTTCGGTCGACGTCATAACTCTTCGATAAGAGCGACCGAAAAGAAATAAAAAAAAAAAAAAGAAATCTGCATCTCGCTTACTCTCTTTATTTAAATATCCCGCGCCGCCTGGTGTTTCGATATTTCGCGGATTCGATAAGAACGAATTGCAACATGGTATCGGACGATAATAACAAAAAACAAAAAAAACACACAATACGAAAAGAAACGCGAAGGAAAGAGGACATAAGAAGAAAAGCTTTGGAGTACGAAGAAATGATTACGCAAAAGCTCTTCCGTCGAAATCGCAGGTGGCAGTTTCTTCGTTTCTTTCGGAATCGCGGCGCTCTGGAACTCGAGCGATGCGCGCTACGTTAAACGGTGCTTCGTATGGACGACGCGAGCACTCGACGTAGTACGTTTTAAAGGACGAGAGAGACCGAGACTGCGATATGGAATACGCGGTATGCGTGTATTTACTTAGAAACGTCGCGTATCGCGACACAATTGCCGACGTCATGACTCACACGTAGTCGCGATCGTGCGTAAGAATTGATCGATCGATCTATCGGATCGATCGATGAGAAGATCCGACACGTTGGCTCGAAATACACGAAACGGAGTAACGAGAAAATCTGTCACGCCTCTCGCTCCTTCTTCGTCCGAGGGCTTTTAAAACACGTCACACGAACGATATCGAGCCGACGAAGAATTATCAGCTCTCGTTCGGGGAAATCCTTGATAGCTTGCACGGCTTACCTCGAATCGCTTAAATCCTTCGATAGCGATCTACGATACGCGATGGTTACCGGGAATGGGAGAGGAGGAAGAGAAAGAGAAGGAGGAGGAGGAGGAGGAGGAGGAGGAGAGAACGTGCAAAGGTTCTTCCATTAACGACGCGCCCATTTTTCTCTCTCGCTTCCTTTTCTCGCCCTCCCGCACCCCCTTTTCCTCTTTTATTTTTCGAAACGTCATCGTTCGCGGAGAAGTCATCGACGCCCGATGGGCGTGGATGTTGCCTCCCTCCTCTCAGACTCCTCTCCCGCTAAGAGAGACCCAAGAGGCTTCGAAAAAATTCGAGCACCGGTTCGGGAGGTTCCTTTTCCACGAATTCCCTTTTCACGCTTTAACTTCGACCTCGTTCGGATTCCACGTGCTACCATCCATCTTCTTGTCTACTACGTAAATCGTGTAAAAAAACAAAAGAAAGAAATAGACAGGAGCGCACACACACAGAAATACACGTGTATGCTCGCGACCTTGCGATCGTTCATCTCGACGATGCATTCGGAAGAACGTTAAAACTCTAATCTACATGTCTGTTCCTCCGTGTGGGAGAGAAAGACGTCGGACACAGGAGACGTATAGAATTCGCGGAACTATCCTACCCCCTGGCGCGTGCGTGCATCGCGTAGAATCTAAAACCGTAGTGGAAGTAAAGAAAATATTTTTGGCGCCATCCGGCTAGCGCCGCGACCGCCGCGGCTTTTTTAAATAAAGACGCGCCACCGGGAGCACGTGCCACCGTCTGTCGTTAGACGATAATAGGACTCTCTCTCTCTCTCTCTCTCTCTCTCTCTCTCTCTCTCTCTCGTCGCATACGCAGACGTGTTTCGTCATAGCCGACTCTTTCGCGGGCTTGGCATTCATTTTCCTGCGATCTTAATAGATGTGCGATTCATTTCGAATCTGATGACCAAACGAGACAGAGGATTGTATGTATATCGCGTTAGACATTGTATGTATATCATGCACACACACACACACACACATATATATATATATATATATCATATGGGTCATATATGCAAGCACGTACGCTACATTCTCGCACGTCTCGTTTAAAGATTGCATTTGCCGCGTGACGTCACTAGCGAGATAATTTCGTCCCTGCTCGCTCAACGAACTCTTTCGTTTTGATCATCCCTACCTCTCCCTCTCTCTCTCTCTCTCTCGTTCTAACTTATATTCTTTCTCGGAGCTAAGCGCGTTCTTTTCCCTCTTTCTAGAGCCCACATGGAAGAGACCCGACGTCAGCGTCGGAACACGCACGTCCGTGAATGAGGCAACTCTCCGACGAGTCGTGTGACCACGTCTACCTTGTCAGTGTGCGAATAGCTATCTACGTACGCTCTTATTCGTCGCATAGTATACGCACGCGCGCGCGCGCGCGTCATCCGTCTTCTCGAGAAGCGCACGCTTTCCAGAGCGGTCTGCATATTTTATTAAAACGTATATGGACGTGTGTATTAAAAAAGAAAAGAGACACCTTGGATTCGTCCCTATTATATGCGTAATAATAGAATAATGCGGCATTGTGCGTAACGTTACAGCGAAGTCAACGTATAGAGTAGATTATTATTAGCCTTCCCGGGAAAATTGTCTTCCTTTTTTTCTCGGAATTTTGCGTCGGCTAACTTGGAAGTTGTCGTTCGTTAGAATTAGTAACATCGGTGGGAAAGTAGGTACTGTACGTATATTACGTGTATGCGATAAATGTACACGTTGGTAAGGGAGAAAACTGCTGCAAAAGAGAATTCAAAGCGATCGTGTAAATGCATAATAAATAACGTTACTCGTAAAAGCGTTCGTTTTTTTCCCTCTATCCCCCTTTTTCTCCTTCTGCTCTTTTTATGCAAAAATCTAGTCGGAACGCGATTGATTCTCAGCGACTCGTGACTCCAACCTTTTTTATGTTTCTCTTTATCTTTACACGCCGTTACATTTATCTTAAGTAGAAATAAAGTAAAAAAAAGAGAGAGAGAGAAAAGATAGAGAGCAAAAAGAAGAAAGAAAAACACAAGCGTGTGCGCGGGTCGCTTCCGAGAACGCGAGTATTTCCAATTAGCCTGTAACACGTCAATGAATATCCGAAAGAAACACTAACGAACTGGTTTGATAAGGTTCATAAGAATGCATTTAACGTAATCGATTCCACGAAATCCTTCGTCGCTTATAATCTTAGTAAAGGCAAGAGGTAATGACGATTTCACGCTAAACGTTGCGTCGTCACGCTGCGTGTAGCGCGTTATGCGTTTCCCAGACGCTGATAGTATTATCAAATGGGTTAGTTTCGCACGAACGCTACGATATGTTACGGAGAAAAAAAAAGAGCGGAGAGAGAAAAAAGAGAAAGGACGGGGGAATAAAAAGACACGAGGAAAACGAGCATTGTTTTTCACACTTTCGCCCGACCGCACTGTTTTTACCTGCTCGTAAAGGGGAAAAAACGAAATAAACCGAAAATCATTCTTTCCCTTCTTCCTTCTCCTCCTCCACGACGTAACTCATTTTAGTCATTTCGCTCACGTCGATTCGATTCATCTTACGTATGTAAATACGCGTACCTAAGTACACATACGTCGCTCGGAGCACTCCGTATGCAAATACGAAAAAGGATGGAGCGAACACGATCGGCGTAGAAGTTAATAAATTCAAAGTAACGGTGTTACCAAGATTCGTTTACCAGGAATTGGAGCAATGCTCGTTTTCGATTCCGAAAAATTCGTCGAGCATGGTGAATATTCATTGTACGCGGGATTAAAGTAAGGAAAAATTATAGCAGGCGAGGAGGAGTAGAAAGAGGAGGAGGAGGAGGAAGGCAGACACGAAGAAAGGTAAAAAAAGGAAATCAAATGTAAATCATTCTCGGGATCGCCGGCGAACCAAGGTGCTATTGTTGGAAGTCGTGAAATCGATTTGGCCGTAGTAGAAATCGAGTCGTCGGGAATTTTACGATCCAGTCGAGGAGAATTCGTCCGGCGGAGACCACTTGTGTGTACCACTTCCTAGTAATGCCGTCTCTTCTTGCTTGTCCTTGAATACAAGCCACACTGTGTCAACCTTGAAATATATCACAGGATTGCTATTCTTTTCCTCAAACCTCGTTTACTTGGTACATACATACGTATACCCATTAATTCTTCGGTAAATTTTATCTTGGGAACGAAAGAGTGGGTTAGAGAGAGAGAAAGAAAGAAAGAGAGAGAGAGAGAGAGAGAGAGAATGATTGTTTCCTTGGAAACGCGAAAGAGAGTAGAGAAACGAGCGATATTAGCTTTTCCAGCGGAGCAAACGCTAACGATTTTAACGAGCGTCTTCGCTAACGTGAAAATAATAAATAACGAGAAAAGAATTACGATCGCGGTTCCCGGTATATTACGTAAACTCGTGTAGCTCTTATTGTGTGCACGTTCCGCTTCATTTCTCCTCGATTCTAACGGAATTAAGTATTTTTACATTTCAATTACGTCACATCGTCATTAACCATTCGCAAGAATATACATGTGTATATATATATATATTTATATGTGTACACATTGATTGATTACGTTTGTTTTTGCGGAGTAGCATTAAATGATGATGTAAGTGGTCCAGGTGATTATTCCTAACGATTCACCGTATACTATTTATACAATGCTATTCTTTTTCTACATACACGTGGTAATAGAAAGGGGAAATGCTAATTCAATGATATTCGATTACAAAAATGATAGAATATTTGATTAGAAGGTAGTTTTAATTCTAGAAGGAGACCCAACAAATTAAATTATGTACTATTTGTTAAACTATAGATGTATGACAGTGGAGTAAATCCAAATAATATTACCGGTTTAGAACATGCTTTTATGATACAAACTACGTATACTCGACTAAAAGAATTTTAAACCATATTAAATGCTTTTACACGCCTTCTGTTTGTATAGTTTTAGAATTATTTAAATTAGAAAGTATACAATGATCTATGATATTAAAACAAAGTGATAGAAATTAGCGAAGCGTTCGGCATTAGATTCTTATGTTCCTGTTTTAGCTATGGAAACTTTTGCCCTTTGAGGTTAGGTCCCATAGTCAATGCTTATATGCTATAAATCTAACCTCAATACAAAATATGTGTTCTTTAAGACTTCTAATAATTTAATTACAAAATAACGTATCTTAATATCCTTCTAAATCATATTAATGTACAACATCGACCAACACGTTAACATGTAATAATATGATTGTACGTCAAGATCGTATAAGCTTCAGAATTTAGAAGATAACGCATACCAGACATATTTCAATTACCGTACATGTTTATATTCCTAGAATAGAAGCACATTTGATTCAACAAAGAATAGAATTCCTTTGTAAACGCATGCCGCATACATTTGAAACCAAAGTTCAGTCTACGTTGTTCTCTGTGCTTTCTACAACTACGTTCTTTGGAAAAAGTACTCGTAATACTAAAAGCTTTTTCCACGCATCTCTATCTACCAATAAATAATATTTACAAATTTTTTTCGTGTTCTTGAAATGCACGAAGCCACAACTTTCATGACTGCAATTAAATTCGGAGTAACTATACGCCAAGAGGTATAGAAATAATGCTCCTTTACAACAATATAGTACTTAATAACATTTAAATCGTTTCCTTACCAATTATTTCCTCAGCAATTGTCCCGTCCACGCCTCCTGCTCCAAACAGAGCGTTCTTATGTAGAATAAAAGAGTCGAAGAAAGCAGCGTCGAATTGTCTCAAGGAGAAATTCTCAAAGAACTTTCCTCGAAATACATTTGACTCGCACGTTCATAATTGCTTTCACCGTTTCGGGGAATCGTTACTCTCTACAAGGAACGTCGAAGAGCTCAACACATCCTCGTGAACACAACTGTCGTCGAAACACACCTCCTCGTTGGAGCACCAAAACCGTTAAACACGTAAAAGGAAAGTCGAAAAAGAAAGCCTTTCTCTCTGTTTTTCGCGGTTACGTTCGTGACTGTTCTTAGGCGAGAGTTAGAAAGAACGCCATTTCGATGCTACATCTCGTAACGCGCACGTTGAGTGTTCTTCCCTCTCTTTCTCTCTCTCACACGGCGTGTCGGGCTTGGGCGAATGAGAGAGTGAAGGGAAAGGAAAAAGAAGAGGCTCTGAAGGAGAAAGAAAAATAGAAGAAAATATGGTCGATTTCTTGGAGAGTGGAACACGTCGTGAGAGAAGAATAAGAATAATGAGAGGAAACAGCGGCAACAGCAGCAGTAGTAGCAATAGTAAGAGAAAAAGAAGAAAGAAGAAGAGAGAAAAACGAAGGAACGACCTTATCCGGGAGGATTCTCCACGAGCGACTGACAGAGCAGCGGCTCCGTTGAATGAATGTATAATTACCGACGCGGCCGCACGCGGCGGTACGGTAGGCGGAGTGGGGATGAGCTACGGGAGAGCGATTGGCGCACGCGGTGAGGGAAATCGTGGAAAGCGGGACAGTGGCTCGATGAGGTCTGAGAAGGCTCGCGCTTATTGCCGCCGCCGACGCCGTCGGCGAGCGTTGGCGAGCGTCTAAGCGGCCCGGAGGGTACCCCTTCCCTTCATCATCTTCTCTCAATCCCTACCCCTCCCATCCCGATCCGATCCGTATACGCGCTTCGTATACGTCGTTTAGGCGAAAAGGTTTATGCCTCGGGGAAAAGTGGATTCCGCCTAACTGGTTTACGTACGAACTCGCTCGCATCGCGTCATCGTTCCTATCTGCGGAACTCGCTTATGTATTGTGTAAATGCGTATGTGTTGGTATATGTATGCACTGCTCTATAGCGGTACGGGCAACGAGCCATCCTCTTTTCTCATTCTTCTATCTCGCTCTCTCGCTCTCTCTCTCTCTCTCTCTCTCTCTCTCTCTCTCTCTCTCTCTTTCTCTTTCTCGCTCGGTCTACGTAACGATATCCAAAGAACGTCAACGATTTCGCACGAAATCGAGTGCCTCTCGAAACACGCGATAAAGCTTTTTAAGAAGACCCTATTTCAATGGTAGGATGAAATTCTTTAGATAGGAGCTTTAGATACGCGTTTAATGTAAGCCAGGTGATACTTTCTGCTCTTTTTTTATTTCTCTTCAAACTTCCTTTTATCTTTTAAAGAGAAATCATCTATACACATCTTTTTTTCTTGATTGTTTTATTTGATCAAGATTATACCGTTGATTTTGGAGTTAGCATTCTCTCTCTCTCTCTCTCTCTCTCTCTCTCTCTCGTATCAGCGAGCATTTGTTCCGTCTTCCACCACCAACCGGTCTTTACCAAGAATTTAATTTCAAGGCTTTCTCGGTCTACTGAATCGATAATACTGAAAGTCATGCATTAAACAGAATAGTAATGATCCGAATAATGGTAGATGTACCGTAGAAAATAATGTTCTGGGAAGTACTTTCACTCTAAGCGGTAATGGCGTGCCGCTGAAAGTGTAATGTGTAAATGGCAATTTCGCGATGGTCGTACGATGCAACGGGAATGACGTATCGTCCTCCTACAAGGATTACGACTTCTGATAAAAAAAAAAAAAAAGAAGATGATTCCTTTCGTTTCTTACTCGTGTACGCTTCTTTGTAAGGAAACTTATGTTACCACGTACACCCACGCTTACATACGGCTAAAGTCTTCTTAAAAACGTACAGATACATACGTACGCACACGTGCATAGATACACTTCGTATACACACATATATTCTCGCAGAGATCTCATAACGTTTAAAAAAGAGATCATTCATTTTATTCGGTCACCGAAGAAAACTGTATAAAAATAAAAAACACAAA
>JAIFRP010000039.1:510947-522513 GCA_032403825.1 Odynerus spinipes | reverse complement strand
AAAAAAAAAAAAAAAAGAATCGCACGGTACGATCCCCGTTTAGTCAGAGTTAATGGAAGGAGAACAAGAAACGCGTGCGGTTGCTTTATAAAACAAAGGTCCTCCATCGAAGTCACCGTACGTATGTATGCCGCCGCGCGCCATGACATTGTTATTCGATAAAAGCGAGAGAAAGAGAGAGAGAGAGGGAGAGAGAGAGAGAATGACAGACAGACAGAGAGAACGTACTCGAGGCGATCGTACGCTCTCCACGCGTTTCATTTACTCTCCGCAGCACGAAAGTATGCATGGTAATACGGCAGTGACGTCATACGCATTGGCTCTCTCACGCATAGGCTCGCGGGCGAGCTTACGATCCTACCGATGCCGCCGGCGGCAGCAGCAACGGCACGAAGTAGGTGACGTCATGCTCCGATACGCGTAGACAAAAAACTTTTTTCTTCGGCGCACATAACGTATGTGTCCCCATGTGTGTACGTGTGTCCTAGGAGACGGCCTTAATTTTGATCTTGGCGCCAAACTCTTTCGATTTTTTTTTTCATTTATTTTTATTTTTGTAACCGTCGCTTTTGCTCCTCTTTTTTTCCTCATCTCGATATGAGTTTAAGCGAGTGGCTGCCCGCGCGCGCGAGCGCACCTCGATGGAATGCGTCAGGATTTCGAGAGGACGCGGGATCAGCTCTCAGAACGAGGCGACCCCGTGCCGCGCCCTTTTCGCCGTGTGTATACACATCGACGACAAAGCCGATAAACTTCCTCGGACTCGCCGATCGTGCACGATTATCGACTCGGACTCGGAAATATGGCGTCTCGGCTTGGTACTCGCTCTCTTTCTCTTACAGCTTACTCCCGATCGTAAATTCTCTCCGTTATATTTCATATTTCCCTTTTTATTATTTCCCTTTCCCTTGTTCCGTCTATCTCTTCCTCGGCCTTCGTAAAACGAACGAGCTTTGCTGGGATTTTCATTTAAAATGAAATAGTGGCAATAGTGTCAAAAGTTAGGTTTTAATTTATTCAGTTTTTTTTTTTTTTTAATTTGTCTCCGTATTTCATATCTCTTTTCTTTACTACTTCCCTTTCCTTTCCTTCATTCATCCCTTTCTCGTTCGTCGTAAAACAAACGGTTTTTAGCTACGATTTTAATCGAAACTTGAAATAGTGCAGATAGTTTCAAAAGTTATGTTTGATTAATTTTGGTTATATGTTGATATATAGTTGGTAATCTTACTTTTAATATGTTAAATTCGGTATTTCGGTACGTTTCCAGAATTCGTTGAAGGTATTCGTTTGTAATCTCAGTCTCCGAGTGTTTACCCGTACGAACTTGCCTTCCGTTAGAAGAGGGATTCGAAAAACCGGTTTTTACAAAATATTCCTTCGGCAGGCTCCGAAGACTTTAGCGTAGGCCATCACCGCATCATCGATGTCCTTCGTCCCTCTGATATCTCTCGAGTTTGATACGAACGATTCTATCGATCGCGAGTACACCGCCCTCGCGGTAATCCTCGACGCACATATACACATACATACATACATGTGTACGAATGTATGCGGAAACGATTGGTTTGGTGCTGCTACTACATGTTTCGTGATCGGATGCGTTGAAAAAAGAATTACTTCGAGTGTAGAATCGATAAGGGTTCGATACGATCGCCTTTGAAGTGACGCGATCACTCGATTTGCTACCGGTTGAAATTCTTCCTGCGCATGCGCGGATAGATGCCGCGGGCATTTTAAATAGCCGATCAACGAGAATTGTACGCGAAACTGCCGTGCCGTAGTATAGCGAGGGTGTTTGTCGAACGCGGAAGACTTCTTTCGTTGATTTTGTATTTTTGGTTAACAAAGAATATCACTGTAATCATAACAAATTTATGTTACATACTTGGTATTCAGGATGCGAGATTAGCTTTCCGTGGTCAGCTTCGTACAAAAAGATAAGAATTTTATTTTATAATTTGATGTAAAGGATATACGAAACGGAAACGTTAATCTTTCGTTGAAATTTTTGTTTATACACGGTAAGCTTAGGTTTCTGTAGCTAAACTCCTGCTAAAAAAACAATTTCATTTTCTAATTTTATTCAGAAGAAGATATATGTATATAAAACAGTCGTTAATCTTTCATCGAAATTTTTCTTTTATATTTTTCATTTCGTTAAAATTTCTCTCTATACATATTTCTCAGTCGACGTTAAGAATTCTATAGAAAGAGCGTAAAGCGAATCCCTCTCGAAGATAAATCCTTTCTAAGGATCAGTTCATCGGAGCACAGTTCACTCTTACTCGGAAGGAAGCGCATCCGAGTGGTTCCGAGAAGAAAAACAAGTAGAAGCTTAACGTACGTCACGTCCGTTTACTCGACGACGACTACGACGGCGGCGTTGAGAACGCGTTAGATTCCATCGAAACATGGTCTCAACGACGAGGACGCCTTTCGAGAGTTTCGAAATCGTCGTGTCTCGTTCAACGCATATACCGATTTAGAAGACTCGCTCTAAACGATCCGGACGCGCATTAATTCGCTTCTATTTCGCGATGTAACAAAGTCATAATGGCGGTCGTACGCGCGCGCGTTAGTAAGCTCGATATTAACTCTGGTATTACTCTTCGTTACACGTATTGTATTTCCACGACGTGGATAAAAAAAAAATATCTGCTAAGTACGCTCTTTCTTCTCTCGTAACTTCATTTTATTTATTAAGATTGTGCGCTGAAACTGAAACTTATCTTTCAATTACGAGAATATCGTTTATTTTAGTATCACGTGAGGAGAATCAAGATAATATCACTCTGTTTATACAAAACGCGTCTGCATATACGTCATACGTATATGTATGTATATCATATACAAATAGATACGGTCTAGGCAAAATATGTAAAGTATATGTAAAAGACACGTGAAATCCATAACAGTCTAAAACACGTAGGTAAACGTTAAGATACGGGTAGAGAGAAGCGAAATGTGTGTTGCCAACATAAACACACCTACAAGCATACATACGTACATACATACACGTGTCATACATTCTCTTCCGCATAAAGTAAAGAGTTAGCCCGAACGAAGCATACTTTTTCCGGCGTATTTAGCGTGCTACTCGTATGTAGTACGCGACTCGACGATAATTACGAGCCGCGCTGGCAAAAGGATTACATCTGACTCGAGATGACGAGGCTTCTCGATACTCTCGATTTCTCGACCTCTCTTCTCACTGTCGTGACAAGAAAACGGAGAGAAAGAGAGAGAGAGAGAGAGAGAGAGAGAGAGAGAGAGAGGAAAAACGAAAGAAAGATAGAAGAACCGATGGAAACGTGCGAAAGGGGTAAAGAAGCAGAAAAAGAATAAGGAAAAAAGACGAAGCTTGGAAGTAGAAGAAGAAGAAGAACCGATCGAGCAAGAAAGCAAAGACGAGTCCTTATAAGTACGAGCGTCCTTAACCTGCTTCCTCTCGCGGTGCCTTAAAGGCACACTTTGACGCAATCTTCGAAGCAAAACGAGCCGATTCCTCGCGCGACTCCTCCAACTCTTCTATGTATACCTTCTCTGATCTTTCCGTAAAAGGACGTCTTCTCTCTCTCTCTCTCTCTCTCACACACACACTCCTTTAATCCTTATCTTTCTCTTGCACGGATCAAGTAGACAAAAAATTGGACTCCTCTCGAAAACGTCGATCCTGCAAAAAGAAACGTACCGGTTGTACGACACGCTCGAAAAAAAAGCAAGACCACGGTTTGTGACCTCTTTAAAAAAAGGATACGCCTCCTTATCGCGATCTTACGACATAAATGTGGAATACCGTGAATTGTCCTTTTAGGCATCGCCTACATCGGCTGATTACGCGTACGAAAGTGGCCGACGACGTTTTGAATGACGTTTCGACGATGCCCTCGAAAGCGTTACTTCCTTTTATGGTGGTCGTTTACGGTTTCGTGATATCACTCGTCTCTTAAAAGAATTTTAAATCGTGCGATACGCCGGTGCCTTTTTTTGTTTAATGATCATTTTATGACGTTGAACTTAAAGGCTACTTACGCGAATCGAAGTTGTAACGTCGTGTTCCTCGAGATGTAAATTTTTATGACCGTGGAAATTAATTGTACGCGCCATACTCGATTATTATTTAGTTACGTGTCCGCGATCCTGTTGAAATTTATTTATTTTAGCCGAACGATACGCGCGATAATCGATCGAGTAAACGAGGGGGGAGGATGAAGGTATGTATCGAAAAATTTCCATTTGCCGCGCAAAGCGTGTAAAAGCGTGCGCGAGCACGTATATAATAATAAGGCGTGCCGCGTGTATATGTACACCGCATCCTTTCGACGAAGGATGCATTTATTGCGGTGGGCCATAAGGGGGAATGTTAGGCAGGTCGACAGCACGAGCCTTCCGAGAGACCGGTTCCGGGGACCTTCGGACGGTCTTGCTGTCGAAGGAAGAAAGAAAGGAAAAAAACGGAGAAGTGGAAAGATGGGAAAAAATAAGAGACAAAACCCATTCGTGTGTGTCCTTGCGATTCCGTGCGCTCGAGCCGAAACTTTGTGGAACGTAGACGAGATCATTCCGGATTTGGGATTTTCTTCTTTCTCATAAATTAAAAAAAAAAGAATTGTAACCTACCTCGTGCACATTTAAGAATGAACTCGAGAAAGGAAGACTTTCGATTATTCGTTTGAAATTAATGAGAGTTAGATAAATGAAAGTATAAAAATTGAGGAGTGTGAATATACATCTGATAATTTTTTACACGGTACTTTTTTATATGATTCACTTTTGCAAGATTTATTTAACACGTTCTGTAAAAAATTATCGTGTAATTTTATTGTGATATAATTTGCAATAATTTAAAATTAGTGTAAAAAATTATTAAAATTAACATTTCATCGCAATCGATACAAAACGATCAGAGAAAGGATATTTAGAGCGACATTTATTAATAGGAACAAGTATTATAATGTAATAGAGATTGGCAATTAATAAAATGTTGATTTAAAAAGAAATATTTTTTTTTATTCTCCTTAACCCATTACCTTTTCTTTTATGCGATTATCGAATAAAATATAGCTACCGAATGCAGTTCTATATTTTTAATTACTTTATACTTTGCTGCAAATCAATTGTTTCACGACTTATTACACATTTTTTTACACGGTACATATCCATCGTGTAAAGAGTTTCATGGATCCATACAAAAGTTCTATTTTTTTGTTTAAAAGCGTCACATAAGATTGCATGCTGATAAAAGTCGCATACCGAAGTTACATGACAGCACTCGTCGTTCAGACTTTCAGAGTCAAGCCCGATTTTCGACTTTCTTTCAAATTCGAACTCGCTCGTGCGTTCCTCGCGTATTACGTTCGCGTTCTTTGTCCTCTGCACGTAAAAGAGAAAAAAGCCGGGGGGAACCGAAGTTCTCGCAAGAATGACTAATACTTGGAAGATCGTATGAGCCAGAGGGAAAGTGAACACGTGAATCACGTCGTAGGTAGTCGGGGAAGAAGCAGGTGTGACGATGTTCCTACTATCCGTAGAAACACGTGGTAGGATCCGTTATGGTTTTTTTTATTTTATCGACATTTTCAAATTAGTATAACAATCTTTAGTTTATTTTATCGAGACTTTGTGCAACGATCTGAATTTAAACAATAGAAGAAGAAAAAAATGGTTGACGGTGATCATTTCTTAAACAAGTATATCTTCTTTCCCTGGTATTTTATATTTTATTTTAAACACTCAATCGTCTAGTCGTCTAACCTTACCTAAATCTAATATTAGAACTGTCGAGCATAGGAAACTGACGGGGTTTGATCTTTTTAAATTATTTACATCAATATATCCTCTTTCCTTCGTATGTTATATTTTATTTTAAACACTCGATCGTCTAGTCGTCTAATTTTATCTAAATCTAATTTTAGAACTGTCGAGAGCTCGTCAAACTGATGGGATTTTTTTTTTAATTATTTACATCGCGATATAGTTGTAGGAATTTATGATTATGTTTAACGTTGCTTGTTCAAGCGTTAATATATCGCGAGAACTTATCGAGAGGACGCTACTCAGTCTCGAAAAATCGCCTGTGTACAAAGTTCGATCCGGACGCGCGTGTAATAGAGCTATTTTAAATCGCATCTCCTCGGAATTCGCATAAATCAATGAAGACGTGTCGCGACCCCGCTAATTATTTCGATCGCGCCGACGGATCTTACGAACGCGGAAATCAGCCGACGCTCGATCTACGCTAATTCCAATTTCACTCGTTACGAGCTCGTTACCGAGCTTGCTCTTTTTACCATTTCGCTCGAACGAATGACTCGGTGGAAATAATTTGCGAGAGGAACGTAGCTTCGAATGAAGAGATTGCGTCGAAACAGTATAATATACAGGGTGTCTCATTTTAATATTAACTATAATTAATCGTAAGAATATTAATAAATATTAACACGACAAACAATAATAGAAAATGATATTAAAATTATTAATTAAAACAACAAATGTTTAAACAAGTGTATATGACTTTAACCCTAGAACACTAACGGTAAAGTACACGTAAATTTCACGTAGAGTGCTCTAATCACGCCCCTAGCAAAGCTGAATGCGAATTGAAATCAGATTATCGGCATATCCCTGTCGTGAAGGAAGAGCGGGGGAAAGCACTACTGGCGCGAAAATTCTTCGAATAATACAACCGTTTTGGGAAAACTAATACGTAAATTTTACGTGCGTTAGTATTCTAGACAATTAGACAATTAATAATACGAATATTAATAAATATTGATGCTGATCATAATAATTAACAGTTATTACAATTAATAACGATAATAAAAAGCATTTACAATAAATATAACTTTTATTGACAAATTGGAAAAATATAAGTTCCGAATTGGAAGCTTTTTTTTATTAATTAGAATAAAACATCGCGTTTATTCTTGAAAATACGACGAATGTTGAAATACGAAAGACAGTAGTCGAAGTTTCTGCGTCGAAAGTTCTTTCGGAAAAGTTGAAGATCTTTCCAAGGTTCGTAGTTGTGTACAACAATCCGAAACTCCGTCCGTATTCGTTTGCAATGTGTAGGTACGTGTGTTCACGATTTCAAAGAGCTCTTTGGAATCGAAAGGAACAAAACAAAAAGCGAAAGCCGAGAACGGGGCAGAGAGAGAGAGAGGCAATAACCAAGATAGACAGAATCGATCGGTCATCTCCTGGAAGCTCTTCCAGTGTTTCCCAACCGATTTGCTAAACCATCGGCGGAATAAACTTTTTCTCTTTACTTAAACGACCATCTTCGTTTCTTTATCTTCTTTTTCTTATGGAACAAAGAAGCCGGCAAGATTGATCTGTCGACTGTAAGACTAATTTAGAGTTCGAATAAATTTATATCGTCGAATCCTTTTTTTTAAACAAATTAAGTTCAGTAAAATATTTACAAAATTAATTAAAAAATTTCGAGTGAAACTCACTAAAAAAATATATGGCTAATCAAGTATTTCTGGAACGTAAAAAATAAACTTAGAAGATCGAGTGCCAACGACCTTGCCTCCAAACTAAGTTTTGGTTTATTGAAAAAACATAAAGCCACGATGGAAATACGATCGATTTGAAAGAGAGACTCGTCGCGTCATTGCATATCGAGCGAGGGATTTTTCTTTCTCACGTTTGCCTTTATTTTTCTTGGCCCGACGCGAAATGGCGTTCTCGTACGTACAATATATACACACGCGCACATAACGTACACTAGAATGGATCGCGTGGGTGGAGAGCATTCTTGGACTGTAAACGGCGCTTAAATTTCTACACTTGGCCGCGCTTAACCGAAAGACGAAGTGAGAGTAAAGGAGAGATAGACGTTATGTGGCGTGCATAGTTTTTTTCCTTTAGCACGTAACACCACACACATATTATCACATACACGTGTATACGTGACTAGGTAGTACTATTAATTAAACCATTCAGAAGCCAACAGAGTTAAGAGCAGCTTTAAAATATTTACGAATCAAATTTATTCGAGTAAAATTCACAAAAATTAAAATGCACAATAATTAGAAAATTTTACAAAATGAACTTAATCGCATTAGTTTCTGAACGGCTCGATTTACTCTATCGCGAAACTATGACTAACTAAAATGTGACTCAATGAAACGTGTGACGTTCATAGACGGTAAAATAGAATCCTACAGAATCTTGAATGAATAAAATTAATTAATTTATACAATTGATTTATTACAGACGTACTCTGGACTCTTCTGTGTCGTGGTGAACCCTTACAAAAGATTGCCAATTTACACGGAAAAAATAATGGAGAGGTATAAGGGTATAAAGAGACACGAGGTACCACCACACGTTTTCGCCATCACCGACACGGCCTACCGTTCGATGTTACAAGGTAACTATTAGTAAATTCTACGTTCGCATACGATGCGTTTATAGGCATGCACGTATTGTATATCTATCTATATACGTTAATACGTAATAGCGGGAAAAGAAAAGGAACAACGTGTCTATTTTAAACGTCTCGTGTTTTGTAGATCGCGAGGATCAGTCTATCTTGTGTACCGGAGAGTCTGGAGCGGGCAAGACCGAGAACACGAAGAAGGTCATTCAATATCTGGCGTACGTGGCCGCTTCGAAACCCAAGTCCAATGCGGTAAGAACGCACGGACATTCTTTTAGCCCTGCCCGTACGATAGAAACATTCTCTTTTTCTTTCTATCCATTCATTTTTTATATTTAAGAGTAACTATACATATCTAATTGTAGGGTATAAGAAGAAGGTATTATATATTGTACAAGGTGTACCGAAAAATATAGTGTCCAAAAAAATGTCATCTAGGGATTTTAGAAATCTTTTTTGAGTTATACAGTGATTTTTGGGCCACCTTGTATATATGATAAATGTGCCGGTGATCGAGAAAGTAGCCTAAACCATATATCTTTTTTTTTTCGAGATACCTAGACTTTTGTTTTAGGGTGGATATATTACTTTTCTATTTTGTAACTATATATTTCAAGTGGTAAATTTAATTTTTACGATTGTTTTATTTAGACCACTTTTATAATTACCGGCACAAATATAGAAGGGATCGAATACTTTCCAAAGAGACTTTTCCTTTCGAGTTACTTGTGAACGAATGCGCGCGCGTGTATATATACGTTCGTAGAGACATATGTATAACATTAATGTAACTCGATCGAGAATGAATTCGAACGTCGTCGAGATCGCTATCGAGATCTCTATCGAGATACCATGCATTTCAAGAAATGTTTCCATCCATCGACACCGATCCGATATCAGAAGTAATATTGTTCTTCGTATAATTTATATCGCGTCGTTCTGATCGTTCCACAAATTCTTTAACGTCGTTATGAGCTACGTACATATATAGACGCGTACACGTGTATGCATAACGTGGACATAAAATGGGCCGGTCGATGACGGGAAGTCAGCGTTTCCAAGAATCGGAAGATCTTGTAACCGCAAAGTCCACGTTACCGGAACCGTAACCTCAATTTCCGAATGGTGACATCATTTTAAACGGTAGTTCGTTAATTTGGATACCCCACAGCAAATTCCACCGATTTTTATTACGCGTATGCGGTATAGTTACCTGAAAATCGTCACCCCGTATGAACGTGTATATTTTTCGATCTCATAGAGCGTTCGTCATTCATTGGACTATTAAAAACGTATTAATGCGATCTAGGGATATTGGAAAGGTTCCGTAGAAAATGCAATTTCTATAAATACCGTTCGAGAGATATTATGAACGAGTAATCTTATCTCGTTATCTATCGGCCATCGTATCTTACTAATTACGAAGTGCTGATTTCTCAGCTGTGATAACGTAATACGTAGTCTTTAACGGATTTATCGAAACACGTAGATAATTAATAATTACATGCTAGCGAACGCGATGTTTATATCGGCGTCTATCTGATTAAAAAAGAAAAAGTTCTAAAACGAAGATCATTCTACCATAAATTTTCGATATCGTTTACGGGACCTTCTCAAGTACGAAAATGATGCGCTCGATGTTATTTAAACATTCCGCTTACGAGTGTCTTAAAAATAGCGACTTTCTTTCGGCGATACGCAAAGTTTTCTACACCCCCGCGTTTCGCGATTGCATACAGTAACTTCTTTGTTACATAAATGCGGCGAGGCGTCGTAAGAAAATGCAAAGCTCCCATTCGAAACGTATAAACCATCGTGCATCTTCGATAAATAAAGATCGGTCGTTTTAGCGTACTGAAATATCACGACGCAAACGTGGAAACGAATTCGATCGACGCTCTTCACTTTTATTTGCTTCTACGTCGTTGCGGATTACTCGTAAAAGAGAAAAATTTGCCAAGGGTTTAAAAGATCTCGTTTATCTCGATTTTATTCGATCACACGTTCCCTTAACGACGATGTTATAATAAAGCGTCACGTTGAATCGATCCCTCGTTCTATTTTATCGAATATAAATCGTGCCGTTCGTAAACTGGCATTCTATGTCACACATCCTAGTAGTCGAAGGCCACGGAAAACTTTAATACGATTTTGATTAGTCTAAGCTTTGCGTCGTCGTGCGCGTCGCGACATATAGAACGATAGAATGACGATCATCCTAACGTTCGATCAAGTTCAATCTATTTATATTGCGCGTCTCGTTTCTCTTTGGATGCTGCGTCGTGTTGTGTTGCTCGCTAGCAGCTAGCTAGCTAGCTACCTAGCCAGTGAGCTAGCTAGTCGATCATCGAGAGAGGCGCGGGTTCTCGAAGGACCTCTCCTTTTTCAGATAAACGGTCTATTTATCAACCCAAGTTACTTTGAGTCACACACAACACGGCGCAACCTACTTGCAGCCGATTCCTCTGACTCATAGCGATGCGAAAACGATGCCTAAACTCGTTTTCCCAGGGAAAAACGTTTCTCTCTCTCTCTCTCTCTCTCTCTCTCTCCAGATCTGCCCTAATAAAGGTGCAACGAATTGACAAGCTCGGCCGTGGGAAAGTTTCAATGTTCAGTAACGATCCAATAAATCCATTTCAATCCTGCCGAATTTGGATGATCGTAACTCGAGAAAAAAATTTATCATCGCAAGCTAGACCAAAATTGCATCTGACAGATTTATCGGATGCAATATACATGTGTATCGAGTTGCGATCATTGAAATCTAGTAGGCGATCCAATAAAACGATCAATCTCGGAAGAAATATTTAATCGATTGATGCAAATTTATTTTTCTTCAATTATTATTATTATTATTATTATTATTATTATTATTATTATTTCTTCGAGCTCGTAACGAAAAATAAACGGTCGAGAAGGAAAGGTATCGAGTTGACGTTGTTGAGATCACACGCGTATTTTGGACTGCGAGAGTAAAAGCAGCATTGTCTCTCAGCCTTACCGAGATTTATAAATTCATTCACGTTAGGAATCCTTCCTTTCGGTGCAGATACATTATTCATCTTCTAAAGCGTAGTGTTACGGTATGTAGGTGAACGATGAAAGTTTGTTACATAAATAAATCATAAAATAATACGCGAGGACAGCTGAAATCTTATTGGTTAGTAT